>KV454683.1:0-105455 GCA_001662585.1 Pseudogymnoascus sp. WSF 3629
CTGGTGGGGGGGGGGGGGGGGGGGGTAGGGTGGGGGGTGTGGGGGGTGTGGTTGGGGTGGGGGTGGGGGGGGGGGGGGGGGGGGGGGGTGGGGGGGGGGGTGGGAGGGGAGTGAGGGGGGGGGGAGGGGGGTGGGGGTTTCGTAGGCGGAGGGGGGTGTGGTGGTGAAGAGGAAGGGTGAGGAGAGGTCGTATGGGTTTGTGGGGTAGAGCGGGGTCGGGGTGGGGAGTGTGTTGTATGATAGGTTCGGGTGGGCGGGGGCGGGGTATGTTGATGATAGTGATGAAGTGGTTGTGTATGTCTGCGCTGCTGGATACGCGCTGCTTTGTTGATAAGTTGGGTAGCCAGGTTGCGCGGCGTAGGTGCTCTGTTCGTAGGGAGCGGGGTTATATATATTCGCCGCCGGGGAAACAGAAGCATGCGGCGAGGGCGTAGAGTACGACGGGCTAGACCCCATATACCCCCCCCCCGACTCAGCGAACGCACGAGTAGTAGGCGGGGAGTACGTAGAGTGTGCTGGCACGGGCGGTGTGTAACTCGAGCGCGCTGGGGGGGATGGCTGCGCGACTTCCATACAGTTCTGCTGGACCTGCTGGATAGTTTGGTAGAAGAGGCATAGCGCAGCCCAGTAATTCAGATGCAGCATCGCGGTCTCGACGTCGATGAACTCGAGGGCCGTGGGGAAAAGCGCGTTAAGCTCACCGCGGGCTTGAGGGTTAAATGTATGTCCCGCGTCAACACTCCAGTAGAGAGGCCCGGTGTCGGACTGGGATTTTAAGTCGCTATACCACTCCTCGAAACTCCTATCGAGGCGGGTACAGTTGTCAAGCAGGTCTTTTGCTTTTAACCTCCTATAAGCGGAGGGGGGAAATGCCTCAGTGCGTCTAGCGCGCTCGAAGATGCCGGGGAGCATGACTTGGATGTCGAGGAGGCGGTCCATGGGTGTCTTGGGGATGTCTTCCCAGGGTGCGGCGCACCATTCGGGGCGGGCGAGGAAGGTGGCTTGGCGGCGGGACATGGCGTCGTAGCACTGGGTTGGTTAGATTAGTGGGGGGTTGGTGGGTTTGGGGGATGGGGATGGGGATGGGAGGGGACGTACGGCGAAGGATCTGTAGAGGTTTGCGAAGAAGTGGTGGGCGGGGAATTTTTGGAATGAGGACGGGTCGCGGGATTTTATCTCGGAGGTGGTGCCGCCGTGGAGGCAGTGGAAAGGACCGGCCTCTCCAGCGGGTGCTCCTGTTGACTGTGGAGATGTTAGATGGTTTGAGAGAAGCTGGGGGGGGGGGGGGGGGAGATTACGTTATAGATGAAGAGAAGAGTCGTTGCAGGCTCGGCCGGGCTATTTCTTGATGTCGAGTATGTATCAACCTCTAAATGAGCCTTCTTTCTCGCTCGTGGATTGACATCTCCATCGGAAGGCCGCGGTCGATGAGCTGCCTCCGGCTCTCGCATGAAGGAGTAAGCATGCAGAGAGAACTCGCGAGTCGAATCCGGATCGCTAAACTCAGGGAGAGAGTGCGTGAGACCTGGCAAGGAAAATGCTTCTCCTTCTGCTTCAAAAGACGGATTCAGAGATAGAGACGGCGAGTGCAAGAAAGCACAAGAGATCTCAGGAGTTGGAGCGGGATTGATAGAAGTCGGAGTCGGAGGAAGCGTTGAGGAACGTTCTCCCTCGCTATGACTCTGCCAATCAACCTGCGGCCTCGACAACTCTCTCTCCATTTCCCCCTCCTTCTCTTTCTCCATCTTCTGCTTCGCCGTCAGGATAGAGCGGTGGGGGTGACTGCTGCCTTTCTGGGAGTCAGGACTGCTAGCAGGATAGCGGGGGAGTTCAACATACACCGACCGCGCTCGTTGGTCGTGCCAACGATGAATATCATCTGCCTCTCATACCCTCCACACTCTCTGCCAGTGGCGACGCATTTCTGGCATTTTGGCCGAGCATTGTCACACTGCGCGTTGTTAGCATACTGGTGACGACATGGGGGTTGAGGAGGGGAATTCCTACTTTGACTCGACGAGTGCGGCAGGTGTTGCAACCTTTGAATTTGCCGGGAACGCCACTGCATGGGCTGGTTAATACAGAGCTTGTTGTGTGAATAACGAGGGCTGGTAGAGGACATACACCATGATACATGCCTGTATTTGCCAACCAGTTGTGGACAGCGGAGTAAAAAGGGGGCTTGCGTAGTTATCTCACAGAACCAGGCACACGGTGAACACACAACAACGTAATGTAGATAGATGATGGATGAAGAATATGAATGAAAGATGATGAGATACGACGTCCGGGATAGATATTAGGACAGCTGCTGGCGGTGATCGGCCAGCAACGAGAGATATATCAGAGAGAAAAATATTTTGGTTTCTGTGAGGAATGCCGGGGATGATGTGTAATGTAAAGTAATTGTAATGTTAAATAACGACCAAGGGTGCTTGCTGGGCTCGGAGGGGTAGGTACTGGCAGCATATAAACCCGCAGAAGTACTCCTAACTCGCAGTGACCAGGACTAGGAGGAGACGGCTAAGATGGCCCCCCCTTCTTCATCCCTAACCTATGAATGTCCGTTTTGGTCCGTAGGGCTGCATATTTTTGAGATTGGGGGTGTGGTGGGAGGTGGGTTGATGAGGTTTTGGGGAGGAGAGGTGCAGGACCCTAGCGCCGGGATGGCCGTTTTGAACGAGGGTTTTGAAGGGTTGGAAGGGGTGGGAAGAGGGGCGGAAGGGCGCAAGGCCACCACACCGCATTATACCGCGTTATGGGGACCGAGTTTTGAAGTTTGTAGCTTCCAGGTACCACACACCAGTTAACTGGGCCAGTTAACTAGGTTTTGTCTCATTGGCGGCGGGTGATTTCAATGTCGCTGTGTTTTCTTCTTCCTCTCAGGCTTTTATGGCGTCTGTTTCCTCGCTGATCAGTGGTGGTGGATCAGCAATTTTAGGTGTCCAGCTTGCTCAGCCTTACGGGGCTTGGTACATGGGAGATACACTAGATACACACAGATGGGCGGTAATCTACGGGTCGTACAGACAGCATGCGGCCGATGCGCCGCCCGGACACTCTACCAACTGGCTACCACTGGATTCTGATGTATCTGATTGCACCATCATCCCCTCCCCATGTCCCCTAAAATCACTGCCAAGTCTGCCAACCCACCACTCTGACCACCACCATGATATCTGCTCTTTTACACCTTATAGGAGAGCCCGTTACCTCAACTTGCCCATGTACATGATTCCATTCCCACCGCCACCATCAGAAATAACAGGTTCGGTGGTTATGTTTCACAAGACAAGAAATACGAAAAGTATACTTTGGAAATCGGGCTTGTATTATCCCACTTTCCCCTCCAGGCAGCAATATAATAATCTCCTTCTAGAACCGTATCAAAGATACGCGCCAACCAACTCGCGTCGTTCCTCACATGACTTCGGCGACCCCGAAACACCCCACGATCGCACATTGCACTCTACCATAACACACCAGACGCTTATGCATGCCTGCGCACCCGAACACGTTACTCGTTCCCGATACTGCTGCGAGTCCGATGCCGTGTCGTATATCGTAGGTACTACATGAAAGCCAAGGAAGGAGGTAACTATCGCTTGGGTGACTCCATCGCTGTCGTTGCCGGCAGGTCTCGAAAAAACCGGGTGCCTGATTCATGGGGCTGTGCATGGAGTCGGCCATGCTAGTCAGACGGCGATTATCACCGAGACGTATTGTCAGACAAATCGCAAGAACTCGCCGAGTATACGATACATTGTCAGACAAATCAGTTTTCGTTGGATCCAGCCAGCATTTCTGAAGTTGGATGTCTAGAATCCCCCGTGTTTCTGCGGCAAGGAGAGACACACATCTCCATCAGCGCTCTTCCCTTGGATCAGCTCCCGTCTAGTAACGGCCTCCTCTCCCCTTCCCTCTCGGTGACCCGCTCATTGGCCTCTCTGTATCGAATGAACTGCAACAAGATCCCAAAATCAAATACCAAGCACCCAATGCTCCCTATCAACCATGATAGGTTAACCAGCAGATACCGCCCATAAACCCTGCTCGCCTCACCCTCCTCACAGCCCGCCTCCTCCCTCACACACGGCGGCTCATACGCCAGAATCGACAGGAAATATGTCACATTTCCCAGACAGGCAAACAGGAAGAACATCCCCGACAAGCCATCCGTCGACTGCCGCCGCCAGTTCAGAATTAGCTGCGGCACTCGCGACCCGAGATACATCACCATGCAGCCGTAGCCAAACGCCTGTCCCAGGGGATCCAAAGGCAGCTCCCCCTTTTCACGGTGCGGTGGCGCCGGGCCGTGCCCATGGTCGTGGTTCTGTGGCCCACGCTGAGATCTATTGCTCACCCACCACCCAAAGACCCCAGCGCTCACAACCATGAACACAGCGAGCAGGTTCAGCAGGGCTGCCTGCAGGGGCGTCGAGCGTCGCCTGCTGGGTTTGGTCGGCTCTGCCAACGGGGTGGCCGGGGAGAGGTGCGTTGCGTCCACTGCGCTGGATCGGCGTGAGGGGCCGCTGGGACGGTGCCCATTGGGTTCAGCTTGCGGCTGACGCTCCGAGGGCGGCGAGGGTGAGTCTTCCTGTGAGGGCACGCCGCGGTAGTACAGACATTGCCAGATGAGGACGACGTCAGCTAGGACGTAATATACGGCCAGGATGAGCATCGTAGGCAGAACGCCTTGTAGGATGCCGCCGAAGACATTGAAGAGGTCACCTAGACTCCAGATGACTATGAATTCCAGGGATAGAGACTCGGCGCTTGCACGACGGAAGTTCTCGAGGATTTGGGGCGTGAAAACGCTGGCATGTGTTAGTGACTGCGAGGGTGACGGATGATGACTTGGCTTACGTGACCCAACATGCAATAGATATCGACCCCAGGATACCACTGATAGCCTCTGCGTCTAGATTGAGGCTTTGAGACGGTGGGACCATGGTGTTGTCGTTAGATGATGAGTCACGTGGGCATTTCCGAGTCTCGCGTGCGGTCTATCGTGGCACCTAAGCTGAGGTAATGTAGGGTCTTGTAATCCCCTCCGCATAGAAATAACCAGAATGAAGCTGGACAAGAGAAATCTGGCGTTTCCCCAGCTTTTGCAGTTGATAGGATGGAATGAAGAGCAAAGAAAGGCTTAAATATGTGGCGGTAACCGACTGTGTCTCGCTCGTCCCAGTGAGGATGGTTCCACAAGTAAGTCACATGCTGATAGTTGGTCTTATCGCCCCCAGAGTGCTTGTCAATCCTCCAGGGTTTGAGGAGCTATCAGATTTGTTTATTTTGTCATCATCTCAATATATTTTAGCATTTTTCACTTCGTAAAATATATCCAAACGTTAATTATTTTAATATATTGCATATTTCCCCTCAGGATCACTAAACTTGCTAACATTCCATGCTCCACTGCCAGCACGTCTTTGATTACAAATCGCGCCGAGGGTCAACTTAATAAGTAAAACGCGGGGCTCCTCTACCCCACACTTTCGTCAAGACTTGGCCCGACGCAACTCTATCTATTCCCCTTATCGCAAAACCCTCTTCTATCATTATCCAGCTCAGCTTCATATATATCTCCATCTCCAGCATCTCCTTCTCACCCACCCCTCCACCCCATCACCACCCCCCAACTCCCCAATGCCGGCCCAACCCGACGTGCCCCTCGCCGCCCCTGAACTCCTCGACTCAATGCTGACCCGCAAATTCGGGCCCGAGGTCCAAAACTACTTCTCCGGCTCCCCGCTCAACCGCCTCTCCTTCCTGCGCACCGACCACGCCTTCCTATCCGCCGCCCTCACGCACCCCAGCACCGCCTTCGTCGCCGTCGACGACCTCGCCCCGGCTGCCCGCGATGCCGCGAACCTCGCGTATGTGAGCCATGCCGATCTCAGCGCGGTGATTGGGGAGAACCCGTTTGCGAAGACGGAGGCGGAGGTGATTGCGGCTTATAATAGTAAGGTTAGCTCGCCGTTGGTGTTGTTCTTGGGGCTCAATGATAAGAGACATGAGGGGTTTGAGTATAAGGCATACAAGGGAGTTCCTTACTTCGCCGTGGATATCACACCGAAGGGTTCCAACGAAGAGGCAGCAAAGGGCGTAATTGAAACCCTGAAGGCGAAGAACATAATCTTCCTCCAGGGCAGAAGCGCCATGACTCTCAACGCCTCAGATGGTACCACCGCCCCTCCCTCCACCCCCAATCCCATCCCTCCACAACCCCACTAACACCTCCTAGCCGCCATCTTCGCCCAAGCCCGCGCCCTCCTCGACTGGAACGCCCGCAACCCCTTCTGCTCCGGCTGCGGCCAACCCACCCTCTCCATCCAAGCAGGCACCAAACGCGTCTGCCCCACCGCGGACCTCGCCCCCGGTGCCACCGCCCGCGCCCCCTGCGCCACCCGCGTCGGGGTCTCCAACCTCTCCTTCCCCCGCACCGACCCCACAGTCATCATGGCGATTCTCTCCCACGACGGCACGAAAGTGCTCTTAGGGCGCCAAAAACGCTGGCCCACCGACTGGTTCAGCACGCTAGCCGGCTTCTGCGAGCCCGCGGAGAGCGTGGAGGAGGCGGTGAGGAGGGAGGTGTGGGAGGAGAGCGGGGTGAGGGTTGGGAGGGTGGTGGTGCATAGTTCGCAGCCGTGGCCGTATCCGGCGAACTTGATGATTGGGGCGATTGGGCAGGCGGTTAGGGGGGGGGAGGAGATTAATCTCGAGCATGATCCGGAGTTGGAGCAGGCGAGGTGGTTTGATTTGGAGACGGTGAGGGTGGCGCTGAAGACGGGGACGAGTATGTTGGATGAGGCGCCGGGGGAGGGGAGGAAGGAGGGCGATTTGAGATTGCCGGGGCATACGGCGATTGCGAATCAGTTGTTGCAGGCTGTTGTTGTGGGGGGGTTCTTGGGGGGGGAGACGAAGATTTAGAGGGGGGGGAGATAGATGGGGATTGGTAAAATACCAATAGTTGGTTATGAATTGGCTATTAGATAGAAGGATATTGGGGTTAGATCTAGATTGTATTCATGATTGTCTGCCGTTCATAATCTGCACCGCTTTAATAGTAGTATTCCAACTATCAGCAAGTCAACCAGATACTTTTGGTTTTACAATAGATGCTAAGGGGTATATACAGCCGCGTACTCTCATTGAGTTGAGGCGATATTATGTGCTTATATATACTTATACGGGTTCATAATCCCATTCTACAGCCCGTTAGCAATCTTACTAGGCTCAGGGGAAAATATGGACTTACCGGATCATACAGATTCTTAACCTGCTTCATCAACCCAATCATAGTCTCGCTCCTACTATACCCAATATACTTCTTCTTCGCCAAACCCAATCCATGCTCCGCACTGATACTCCCCGACCTCTTCTCAATCCACTCATACACCCAAGGCTCCAGCGCCTTCTCAACCGCTTTATCGTACCTCCTAACCGAAACATTAAGGTGCAAATTCGAATCGCCCATGTGTCCGTACCCAACGACATCTTTAACCGGATGGCTGTCGCTGTCGCCAATCAAGCCCGCCTCCTCCATACGCACCCGCGTGTCCTCGACGAGGGTATACATCTCCGCCAGCGGGATGGAGACGTCGTATTTATACGCACCGCCGAACCCACCAATAGCCTCCGGGACACCTTCTCTCCAGCTCCAGAGCGCCTTAATCTGCGTCTCATCCTGGGCAACGACGCCGTCAAGGACAATCTCCTTCTCCATCACGTCTTCAAGGAACCTCTCCAGCTTCTCGGTGTCGTGCTCTGAGTTGGAGCCGCTCGTCTCGATGAGACAGTAGAAAGGGTGTTCGTCTTCGAGCGGGGATTTGTTGTTGGTGTACTCCTTGACCAGGCGCTGGGAGTTGCGGTCCATGAGCTCGAAGGCGGAGAGGATCTCGCCTAGTTGGCCCTTGGCTTCGATGAAGGCCTTTTGCACCTTCTCGAAGCTTTCGAGGCCGAAGAATGCTACGTTGACGGCCTTGGAGCGTTGGGGACATTGGATGGCAATGCCGGTTATGATACCGATTGTGCCCTCGGCGCCGATGAAGAGCTGCTTGAGGTCGTAACCGGTGTTGTTCTTCCGGAGCTTCGAGAGCTCATCCACGATTGTTCCATCTGGTAGAACGGCCTCAACACCAAGGACCGTTCCGTGCAAGCTGCCGTATCTTAGCAGCCGTAATCCACCAGCATTGGTCGCGAGGTTGCCGCCGATGTGGCAGGAGCCTTTCGCGCCGAGGTCCAAGGGGAAGATATGGCCACGGTCGGCAAGATAGCGGTCAGTGGTCTCGAGAATGCAACCAGCATCCGCAACTAATGTTCCAGACACCTCGTCAAACGACCGGATGGCATTCATGCGGCCCATCTGAATAATAATCTCGTCAAAGACTGGAACTGATCCGCCAACCAATCCCGTATTCCCTCCCTGCGGCACCACGGCCAGCATATTATCATTGCAGTATTTCAGGATCTTGCTGACTTCCTCCGTCGAGCCCGGCTTGAGAACGAGCTTCGTGTGCCCGCGGTATTTGCGCATCCAATCCGCATTGAAGGGCTCCATGTCGTCGGTAGCATCCTTGGTGACGCCGTCGATGAGCGCAGATTCCTTGCCGAGAATGCCCTTGAAATACTCGACATGCTCAGGAGTGATTTCCGCAAAGCGGCTGTCACGCTTGATCTCTGGGTATGAGTCGGTGGTGAATTTGATAATTTTCGTGCCCTCTTGGGCTTTCGCTTCTGGAGCTGCTGCATTGGTCTGCCATCGGCATTGAAGGGGCGCCTTGAGCTGTTGGGCGGACACGGCGTACCGTGGCGAAAGCCTGGTACGCTTCAGCGTAGGCACAATCCTTGACCGACAAGCCATTT
The DNA here is from genome assembly GCA_001662585.1 of Pseudogymnoascus sp. WSF 3629. Taxonomy (NCBI): domain Eukaryota; kingdom Fungi; phylum Ascomycota; class Leotiomycetes; order Thelebolales; family Thelebolaceae; genus Pseudogymnoascus; species Pseudogymnoascus sp. WSF 3629. The sequence goes on from KV454683.1 coordinate 8,869, forward strand.
CTAGTTTGATGCTCTGAATGCACAGATTGAGCTACCCTTGAAGTGAACCCCAGACCCAAGCCGCCGATGCCAAGCCCGCCGATTTCGCAATTCCTCAGCCTTGTCGTGTTTGCCTGGTATTCAAGGCAACAATAACTGTGTAGCTCCCGTCGCGTAGCTCTCCATGCGTATGCTCTCGTAGCCTAAGTCCAGACCAGACCACTGACAAGCAACCCAACGACCTTATTATAAGCTGCAATTCATTACAATAACCTGGGTCCATATTGATTCCTGGGTATAAAACGCATAAAGGTCATAATTCAAGATGTCAGGATACGACAGAGCTCTCTCCGGTAAGCATCAGCTCCATTACTACATCCATTCGTTGGGAACCAAGCTAACAGCTTTATAGTCTTCAGGTAATTCCAAACGTGCCATGTTGCCTTCACCTTTCTGACAGTTGTGAAGTCCTGATGGACACGTTTTCCAGGTTGAATATGCACTGGAGGCCGTGAAGAGAGGTGCGTAGCCCGTCCCTATCCACGCAACCATACATACTCACCTCCATCCAGGAACCTGCGCGGTCGGTGTGAAGGGAAAGGATATTGTGGTTTTGGGATGCGAAAAGCGCTCGGCGATGAAGTTACAGGACACCCGCATTACGCCGTCGAAGATCGGACTGGTCGATACACATGTATGCCTTGCTTTCGCGGGCCTGAACGCAGATGCCAGAATCCTGGTCGACAAGGCGAGGTTAGAGGCACAATCACATCGCCTCACTGTTGAGGATGCGGTTTCGATCGAATACATCACGAAGTATGTGGCTGGTGTTCAGCAGAGATACACGCAGAGTGGAGGTGTCAGACCGTTTGGTATCAGCACCTTGATTGTCGGATTCGACCCCAACGACTCAACACCCAGACTCTACCAGACGGAGCCATCTGGAATCTACTCGGCATGGTTGGTCCCCCAATTATTGTTTGTTTACATTCGTTGTTCTATACTTACAACTGAAATAGGAAAGCGAACGCCATCGGTAGATCGAGCAAGACAGTTCGCGAATTTTTGGAACGAAATCACAAGGATGATATGGACCGTGAGGAGACAATCAGGCTGACGATCAAGTCGCTCCTTGAGGTTGTGCAGACCGGAGCTAAGAACATTGAGATTGCCATAATGGCACCAGGGAAGACGGTGGAGATGCTGCCAGTGGAGGACATTGAGAACTACGTCAAGAACATTGAGACGGAGAAGCAGGAAGAGGCAGCTAAGAAGAAGACTGGGCGTACTCCTGGTACTGGACAGGCAGCCATCTTGACGAAAGGTCCAGATGACGCGGATAAATAGATAACTCTATGTTACCCCTCATCTTGTCCAACGGCGCCACGATATCCTCTTTAGACACTGTATACTATAGCAAATGAGCGAAACTTTCTAAGTTCCCTCTGATATATTCGCCTGTGAAACTAACAGACCCGCGCTTATAACTCATGCCGCTAATGTGGATATTTGACACTCCTTGCCCTCTCCCTTGCCTTCCCCTTCCCCTGACCTTGCACCCCCTTCCCCATCCGATTGGTATTCAACCCAGCTTATTAGGCGCATCCTTGACATCGAATATGGTCCGGGCTTCCTCTTGCCGCGTTCTATGGTCGATCAACATCCTGTTATCGACTCGAGCATCCTCGCCCTCAAATTTCAGCATCGGCTTTGGTGTCTTGGCCTCCAGCACAAAGTGGTTGTCGCAGTGCGGGCAGTACTCGTCACTTTCTTCGAACACTGCGGCATCTTTTCGGAAGGCCTTCTTGCACTTTTTGCAGGCGAAGGTCTGGGGTGCGTTAGGCTCAGGGTTGGTGCGGATTTGGATAATGGAAGTCTTACCATGTCCATTTTCTGCAGTAACTCATGATCTTCGGTCTCGTGATGGCACTCGGCGCAATCAAACCATTTTCGGCCTGTTGAATAGTTAAGAAGCTGCCTCGTTGACTGGGCTAATCTGGTATTGGGATAGCCATACAGCATGGTGAACGGATGGAAACTTGGGCGTTGAGAACGTGTTTGCTGTGGATCGTTAGAAAGCCTGCATATGCCAAAGGTCTAGAATATTCTCACCACATGTTGACGCAATAATTGAATAGTTCAAGAATAAATTCGCTGAGGGGTGTTTTCGTACTCAGATCTCACCCACTACGGATATTCAGAGGCGCAAAGGCAGGAACGCGGGGTGCGTTCGGACTATTTCAGATTAGCGTATTTGATGACTCAGGTGGGCCTCAGCCTTACGATATTCAAGATCCTCTAGGCCCTCCAGCAACTGTTCTTGTTCACAACAACCTCAAGGGTTGCATCTACAGATCCGAAGATGCCTCCCAAGAGAAAGGCATCCTCCAGTATGGCATACCTTTTGCTGTACTGTAATTTGCATCACTAACATAACCAGGTGTTCGTGGACCGCCAAAAACAGGACGAGACTCGGCGACGTCTACGCCTGGTCCCGCCACTCCAAGGAGTATAGACAGCAGCGATGACAACTTCTCGGGCGAAGAAGCCAGTGAGACCGAAGAGGAGAATATTGATAATGCCGTAAATAAGTTCTCGGCGGAGAGTTACAAGACTAAGAAACAAGTCCGCCCAGCGGAGAGGGATTCAGCGAGCCACCACTTTGGTAGCAATGACTTCTCGTACCTGTCACTCAAACCTGATCACGATAATCGCCCTCTTTGGATAGATCCCCATAAGGCTCGCATCATATTAGAGAGCTTTTCACCTCTCGCTGCCCAAGCCCAGGACTTTCTGACAACTATTGCTGAACCCTTGTCTCGACCCGAATACCTCCACGAATATGCCTTGACGCCACACAGTCTGTATGCAGCAGTCTCTGTTGGCCTCGATCCGAATGATATTATATCTACACTAGACCGTCTCTCTAAGATACCAATACCTGACAACATTCGAGAATACATCACAAGTTGCACACAAAGTTTTGGAAAGGTCAAGCTGGTCTTGAAGAATACAAAGCGTTTTGTCGAGAGTTCGGACCCTGAGATGTTGCAGCGGCTACTGAAAGATGAGGTTATCGGGCCTCTTCGCGTTCAGGGTTCCGGGGATATCACAAAATCGTCAGCTCCCACCATGCAAGGCCTGGTCATCCCAGGAACGAAGAATGCGGCTGGGGTGCAACAAGCGGGGACTCAACAAGTGGCAATGAGAGACGGCGAAGAACCTCCGAAGCAAGACGACATATATGCTACGCTAAACGAGGATGATGACGATGACGACGATGCGGAGGCTGTTCATTCTTTTGAGATCCAGGACAATTCAGTTGAAACGGTGCAAAAGCGTTGCTTGGAGCTTGCGCTACCCATCCTCGAAGAGTACGACTTCAGAAACGATCAAGCCAATGCGAACCTTGAGATTGATTTGAAACCGAGTGCACAAATTCGAAGCTATCAAGAAAAATCCTTGAGTAAGATGTTCGGAAACGGTAGAGCAAAGAGCGGTATCATCGTTTTGCCCTGTGGAGCGGGGAAAACACTTGTTGGTATTACTGCTGCTTGCACCATTAGAAAGGGAGTCATCATTCTATGCACCTCTTCCATGTCTGTGGTTCAATGGCGGCAAGAATTCCTCAAGTGGTCAAACATCAACCCGAATGATATCGCTATCTTCACTTCTGATCACAAGGAGAAGTTTACGCGGAATACTGGTATTATCGTGTCCACATATTCCATGGTCACTCAGACGAGACAGCGTTCATACGATGCTGGGAAGATGATGGAATTTTTACAAAACCGAGAATGGGGTCTTATGATTCTGGACGAGGTGCACGTTGTGCCCGCAAACATCTTCAGAAAGGTCACATCTTCTATCAAGACACACTCAAAGCTTGGTCTCACAGCCACACTTCTTCGTGAGGACGACAAGATTAATGATCTTAACTTCCTGATTGGACCCAAGCTCTACGAAGCCAACTGGATGGAACTTGCAGAACAAGGGCACATCGCAAAGGTCCAATGTGCCGAAGTCTGGTGCCCGATGACTACTGAGTTTTACTCGGAGTACCTGCGCGAAACCCATCGGAAACGCGGTCTTCTATATATTATGAACCCAAGGAAATTCCAGGCCTGTCAGTTTCTGATCGACTACCACGAGAAGCGCGGCGACAAAATTATCGTCTTCTCTGACAACGTCTACGCTCTAAAAATGTATGCTGAAAAGCTGGGAAGGGCATACATTTACGGGGAAACACCCCAGGCTGAGCGCATGCGTATTCTGGACAACTTCCAGCACAATGAAAATATCAACACGCTGTTTCTCTCCAAAATCGGGGACACATCGCTCGATCTTCCGGAAGCGACCTGCCTCATTCAGATTTCGTCCCACTACGGTTCGCGTCGCCAAGAAGCTCAGCGGCTTGGACGAATTCTCAGAGCAAAGCGCCGTAATGACGAAGGTTTTAACGCCTTCTTTTACTCTCTTGTGTCTAAAGACACACAAGAGATGTACTACTCGTCGAAGCGACAGGCCTTCCTTGTTGATCAGGGATACGCCTTCAAGGTCATCACTCACTTGCAGGGAATCGAGAATCTGCCGGGCTTGGCATTCTCAACACCAGCAGAACGTCGCGAATTGCTGCAAAACGTGATGATTCAGAACGAAGGTGCTTTCGACTCGGAGAAAATCGCCGATGATCTCTTCAGTGTGAGCGGTGCAGGTGGCAACCGTAACGCCGCATTCAGGAAGAAGGGGGTTCGTCGGACGGCCGGCACATTAGCTGAGCTCTCTGGAGGGCAAGATATGGCTTACATTGAACAGAACCGCAGCAAGAATAAGGAGCTGAAGAAGGATAAGAAGCCGAGCAACCCGTTCTTCAAGAAGCTACAGAGGGACGCGCAGAAGCGGAAGCTTGGCATTTAGGATGTATAGGATATGTGAGATTGTACTGGGGCGTATGGGCATAAATATGAGGGAGCGCCGATCAATGGCATTGGGTATATGAGACGGCGAAAAATTGTTTGCCGCCGAGACAGAATGCAGAATAATCTCGAGCAGGGGGCCACCAATAATACAATATAATAACAGATTGCGTCAAATCCAGGCAATGGTTCGTGCTAATCGTGATTGTGGAAATTGTGAGCACCATTGTAAGGTAGAATAGCGGTGAAACAGTAACATCGAGAAGAGCACTGTGATATCGAATATGCGCATGGGAGTCTCACTTATCAAGCTGAAAGGGGTGATCTCGTCAGTATCCAACGTGAATATGTGGCAGTGCATGCATCCAACGCTCCGTTCAAGAAAGCTTAATGTTATACCTACCCCAGGTTAAAATAAACCCCTCATATAAAAGTATTTTGCCAGTTATTGACAGGAAGGGATGCTCCAGGATAATATCCTGTTCCGTCTGACTCTGCTGGCCCTTGCCCTTATCCTACGCAGCTCTTTCCTGCACTCCCTCACCGCACACTTTGATATGTAGAGATAATGCATACCGGGCGGCTTCGGGTTGGTGAGTGCCGTGCCGGATGCATACAGAGAATATTCTGTGCTTACTCGTACAACATAAACAAGGTAGATTCCATCCACGTGTGACTGGGATGGACGTTGGGTGGATGGTAAAAAGTCTATCCTTGATAATTTTCATGTATTTTCATGTAGTGCACAGTCAATGTTTCTCAAGAAAATGTATGTAGAGTAGTATGGGGAGTGGTATGTAGAGTCGTATGCAGGTCTGAGGCAGTGGATCGTTAGCTGGTCGTAAGACCCTCTTGATTGTGGAACAGAGTTCCCACAGTGCAATACAGCTCAGCTCAGCTGTGTTTTCCAGTGGATAACTGGCAGCTTCCGCCCACAAATCGAGGGCGCGGGCCACACATAGAATTTTCTTGGCACTGCACTCCCGGGCTAGACTCAACCCGCGGATTTGCGATTCCCCACCTTCGCCTCGGCGCATTCCAGCCAGGACGACGGCACAACGATTTTGCCTTTCCCCTTTGCCAACTGAGCATGTGTATATTACATATATACTCATCTGGCTTCAGTCATGCTTAAATTCTCTTCAGCACATCTATTGATCCAGTTATAACACGCTGCCCACTTGTGCACCCTCTCAATCGCCACCTTCCACCTACTTTCATACGCAATGCCGCTTCTCTCAGGTCGCAATTACAGCACAAGCACCTCCTCATAACATTACATCTCGGGCAGGATATCACGGCATACTGTCGTGGTTGTTGTCCTTGGGGCCGCTCCTGATAATCTCGTGAGGCGACATTACCAATCTTCCGTCCAGACTTGGACCACTGCCGTCCCTATCTGCGTTTCTTTCACCAGCCGCCAAAATGGTGCTTCAACCCTTTGTCGATGCCTGGAATCAGGTCAAGGCCATGAAGCCATCATTCTTGAGCCGGAAACCCCATTTTAACTTCATTACTGTCCATTGTAAGTCAGCCCAGCCGTTAGGGTGCTAGTATAGCCAGCGGTATTAACGCAACCGCAGACTTCTGGATCGTCGGTATGTCATTCCTAGGCTCTATCCTCGTCTTTGGACCAGGAAAGATCTCATATATCGATGCACTATTCTTCGCAACCGGGTCATGCACTCAGAGCGGCCTGAATCCGCTCGATGTCAACAACCTCAACACCTTCCAACAGATCGTTCTATATCTCCTACCCATGATGACCAATCCAATCACGAATAATACCTTTGTTGTATTCCTACGACTATATTGGTTTGAGAAGCGGTTCCAGCACATCGCCAAGGAGGCCAAGCGCGCAAGGAGGAGTATGTCAAAAACGAGGTCGCAGATGAAAGGAGAGCGAGACACAGCGGGAATAGAACATGGTGTGAATGGGCGGACGATAAGAGTTATCCATGACACCACACGAATGGGCACAGCTGGCCATCCGGCGACTGAAGAGGATACCGCTGAAAATGCAAATGCCAATGCACCAACAAGGGCACCAGACGCACCAAACCTAGACGATTATGCCATCACGTTTGACAAATCAGAGTCTGAGAGTATATCGTTGAGCCCAAAGCACGAAGCGCCACCATTGAAAACCGCGCCAACGATCAAGTTCGCAGACCAGGTTAAACGAAGCGATGGCGTTGACAGTGAATACTTGCGAGTGCCCAGCACGAGGGAGCCAGAAACACACATTGAGTTTTTGGAGCGCCAACGGAGGCTTACTGGAGGCGCCTTGCGGATCCCGGGGCCTAGGGATGCCGATAGAGGTGTAGCGCCAGAGACGATTGACGAAGCACAGACTATGTCAGGAGGCATGATTCGAAGTGATTCTGATGTTGAGCCTTTGCCCCGGGGACTCAATGGACCAAATGTGGAGCCCGAATCGTCACAGAGCCCTAGCACTGGTTCAGGTACTTCTGATCGCAGTAGCGCCACTGAGAATCGCCCTGTAACAGCTGATCATGGTCCGGAGGGATATACGAGCAGAACCGAGCATGCCTCTGAGTCAACACGCGCCGCTGCACACAGCCTGGGTGTATTAAGATTTCGAAAGCCGAGATTGTTGAGTGGTGACAAGGTCCATGGCGAGCATGAAAAGACGGAAAGGTCGAGATCAAGAGCCATGTCCTTGACAAGGTTGAAAAGCCACTTCACGAAAGACAAAGAGCAATCGGATCCTATGCCTTACATCAGTTTCCAACCGACTATAGGGCGTAATTCGGCGTTCGTTGATCTTTCTGAGGCTGAAAGGGAGGAATTGGGCGGGATCGAATACCGCTCCTTGAAAACCCTTGCGATTGTCCTTGTGTCCTATTTCTGGTTTGGAACCATCTTTACGACTATATCTCTCGTTCCTTGGATTGTTAATAATGCCCATTATGGTCCAATTGTCGATGCCGCTGGTATGAGTCGCACTTGGTGGGGTTTCTTCACTGCGATGTCAAGTTTCAACGATTTGGGATTCTCTCTCGTTCCTGACAGCATGGTTTCGTTCCAGACTGCCATTTGGCCTCTGTTTGTCATGTCCTTCATGATTATTTTTGGTAATACCGGGTTTCCAGTGTTGCTGAGGTTCATTATCTATTGTACTTCTAAGCTGGTGCCTAGGACGAGTGGGATATGGGAAGAATTGAGGTTCCTCCTTGATCATCCCAGGAGATGCTTTACGCTGTTGTTCCCGGCTACTGCAACCTGGTGGCTTTTCTGGGTCCTCGTTCTCTTGAACGGTATCGATCTTATATTCTTCATCATTCTTGATGTAAGTCCTCTTCCATGTTTAATTCTAACGAGTATGAAGATGCTGACATTCAAATTAGTTCGGTAATCCAGTTGTAACGAATCTTGCTCCGAATATTCGAGTTCTCGACGGCTGGTTCCAAGCTACAGCCACGCGCACGGCTGGCTTTGCTGTTGTATCAATCGCCGACCTACATCCTGCCATTCAAATTTCTTACATGGTCATGATGTACATTTCCGTATTCCCTATCGCCATTTCGGTTCGTCGTACAAACGTTTATGAAGAACAGTCACTTGGCATCTGGGGTGGCTCAACGGACGATACTGAAAGCAAAAGTGCGGAGCCTTCGTACGTTGGTTCTCATATCCGTCGACAGTTGTCTTTCGATCTCTGGTTCGTGACACTGGGGTGGTTCATCATGGCCATTGCAGAAGCCAGCCGTATTCAAGACACGAACCAACCCGCATTCAATCTCTTCAACTGTCTGTTTGAGATCATTAGCGCATACGGTACCGTCGGGCTCAGCTTGGGGTATCCCGGTTCAAACGCATCTTTCTCCGGGCAATTCAATGTCGTGGGAAAATTGGTTATCATCGCTATGCAGATCCGTGGCCGGCACCGTGGCCTCCCGTACGAACTAGACCGCGCCATCCTGCTACCCTCCGAATCACTCCACCAGCGCGAGATGGAAGACGCATCGGCACGGCATCGCCGCTCTAGTTTCGGCACGACTGTCGGAGGCGAGGAGTTGGATACTGCGACCACCAATGCTTCCGGTAGGGACGAGGGCCCCAAGGGCCTGAGAGGGCGAGCCAGGCAGGGGAGCAATTTCCTGAGCAGCATGTTACATCCGGGCCCGAGTATGGTACCAAGACACCGTCCGTCGATGAATAAGAGAGAAAGCTCAATGGGTGGGAGAGCAGGAAGCAGTAGCGGAAACGGCTACGGCTACGGCAACGGCGGCGGTGGTGGTGCAGGTGGGGCAGGGGAGGGGGATGGGGATGGGGCAAGTATAGCTGAACCTGTTACAAGGAGCAGCACACATGTTCCCCAGCCGACCCGCCCAGAGCACGGATCTTCAAGACCGGTCAGAAAGAGGATGAGCATCTAATACCCGGGATTTGCTTTCTCAGGAGGATTTCGTCGAAAGTTTATAGCAAGGAGTTCAGTCTACGCCTGGAGTTGGTAGGGAACCGCATATCGATTTGGGCGTTTTAACAGTGGTGGGGAGGTATGGAAGAGGAGGATGGATGTCTGGATTATTACGCGTGTGGAGAGGCTAGATTCTTTTTTGCGCCAGCACGATGGATTCTGAATTGTCTTTGATATAGGTACCAGGAGCTTGGATTGGATACTTGGATATCAAATTCGCCTATTATCTATTTAATATATTGTATATATTTTCTTCACATTACTTTCGTCCCCGGTTTGTGTGAGCACTGTGTTTCCACCGGCCGCACAATTTCAATCTCGTCCACTCTAATCTCAAATACCCTTGAATTGATATTTTCTTGTCCGACTCAATCGACGTGTGTGTCTCCAATCCGTTGGGGACATATAGTGGGGGTTCTCTGTGACTAAGCGTCTATCAACGTCATTGGCCTATTGGAGAGGATAACTTGACAGGGCAACAACCTTTGTGGTTGGATTTATCTTCGTTTTATTGGATGTTATATAATATTTGTTTATCTTGTGGAGGGGTAGTGGGGGTGGGTATAGGGATGAGGGGTTCATCCGCTCCTTTCCGAGCTGCACAGTCTATTACATCAGTCATAATCTACCCCGCTATCGGCTTCCTCTATTACTTATTCTTCATCGAAGCCCACCCTCCTCCTCTTCTTTCTTTCCTCTCATCAAACATTCCAACAATCGCCTAAGATATTATATTCGCCTCTCAAGCATCCTAAAATACTCAAAGTAACTCCGGATATGCTGCCAGCATCCTAATGAATGCTAACTCACAGGTCTAGGTTATTTCTTCAGAAACAAGTACTTACCATCAACATGATGGAAGTCATGCCATCTGCTAGCATGGCGTTATCCCGAAATTATCAAGGTATCACATACAGAGAAAGAGCTCTGAGCATGAACCGGTGTCCTTTCTCTAGCGCCTCCACACACTATCATCCACCTCCTACATCTGTAGGAGATATGGTAGTGCCTGGAGGTCCGCGGAGTTCGTTCTGAGATTATACGGTTATATGAACTTGATCTGGATAATACCAGCGAAAGGATCATGCCTTCCTCCCCCTTCCAACGATGGTGCTAATCCCCCATTAGCTCGTGATCAATCATGTCTCCACCATCAGCAATGGTTACTGAGCCAGTGTCCCCCGTGAGGACTTTCCAGAAGCCGAATGTCACCAGCATTCCTCTGCGTTCTGCCTCTGCCAAATCCAAGACCCTTGACGAAATGGCCGGCAAGTGGGAGACGGACTTCACGTTCGCCCCAATCCGTGAGTCCCAGGTCTCGCGTGCCATGACCCGCCGCTACTTCAAGGACTTGGATACCTACGCCGAGTCCGACATTGTCATCGTCGGCGCTGGATCTTGCGGTCTCAGCGCGGCTTACATGCTCGGCAAGGCCCGCCCAGACTTGAAGATCGCTATCATTGAGGCTTCAGTCTCTCCTGGTGGCGGTGCTTGGCTGGGAGGCCAGCTCTTCTCGGCCATGGTTATGCGCAAGCCTGCTGATGCTTTCCTCACCGACCTCGGCGTCGAGTTTGAGGATGAAGGAGACTTTGTCGTCGTGAAGCACGCCGTACGTCACCCTTCTACGTTTCCCATGGCCTTCTATTAATATCTATCCTGCAGGCATTGTTCACCTCCACCCTCCTCTCCAAGGTCCTGCAATTCCCAAACATCAAGCTCTTCAACGCAACCTGCGTCGAGGATCTCATCACCCGCAATGCCGGTGATGCTTCCGACCCCACCGCCGTCCAGATCGCCGGTGTCGTCACCAACTGGACCCTCGTGACCATGCACCACGATGACCAGTCCTGCATGGACCCCAACACCATCAACGCCCCTATCATCATCTCCACCACTGGCCACGACGGACCATTCGGAGCTTTCTGCGTCAAGCGCCTTGTTTCTATGGGACAGCTTGAGAAGCTCAATGGCATGCGTGGCTTGGACATGAACACTGCCGAGGATGCCATTGTCAAGGGCACCCGAGAGATCGTTCCAGGACTGATCGTCGGAGGCATGGAGCTGTCTGAAATTGACGGATCGAACCGCATGGGACCTACATTCGGCGCCATGGTCTTATCTGGTTGTAAAGCTGCAGAGGCTGCTTTGGAGGCCTTTGACCAGAGAAAGGCGGAGTGCTCTGCTTAGAGCTCGCCGGTGTGGAAATCGAGGGCGGGCAAGGCGGCAAATCTTCAACGGTGCCGATTGTATTCCTAGGTCTCAACGCATAGGGATTAACCCTCGAGAACTGAAAAATTATGTAGCTATGTCAAATGGACAGTCTCTACCCTTTAAATTTTGATTTATACTGCGTGTGATCGCCATTGAAATGGAACGCCCGTCAACTGTACTCGTGCTGATTGAAGATCCAAAAGGGGCCACCACGCATAACAGTTGCTGAGAAGCTAGGAATCAGCTCCAGAATCATATCGTAGATGTGAGTGTCCATAGTAACTGTAAATAAAATTAAAGCTTCTCGGTCACTCAAGGCTATGATTATCATATATGGCATTATTATGAAATAGAAATAAATCCACAGAAAGTTTGTTGGCTTTGATTACTGAGATCGACTCTCAACTTCGCATAGTTCCTTTACAGTCTCTTGGATGGCACGGGTAGAGCAGCTTCTTCTATTATTTATATAGTCTTGTGGTCTTGGTATTTCAATTTTCAATTTTATTAAATTTTATTTTTATTACCCCATATGACGTCTTGGAGAACTCGCCCACAACAATATCACCCCATCCACCCATCACAAGACCGTGCTGATACGAACTTCTTATTTATAATTTATAATTATTGATATATCCCGCATGTTTCTTCTTGTAGATCTTTGTAATTCGCAACGAAACGTTCTAGAACGATTTACGTAAATATCCCTCAGTGATTCGTTGTGGGGCACGTGGTGACCGTTAAATTTCGCGGGTGGCGGGGTAAGGCGGGGCTGGATAGGGAAGGTCATCGCAGATTTCAACGACGGGAGGCCGGAATCTGTCCGATACAGGACCTGTCACCGATGTTAAAGGGATGCTGATGGAATCTATTTAATTGTCTCATTGCATTGATCTTTCGCATCGCCAACTTGCCTGTCAAAATGTCTTCTCCGAGCGTAGCACCAGATCAACCCCAACAAAATACGACCAGCAATATGGCGGCTGTACAGCACCCGGAGAGCAGGGTGCTGATTATTATGACTGGAGGCACGATATGTATGAAGGAGAGTCCGCAGGGCTTAATTCCGGCGACGGGGTTTATGGATGAGGCGATGAGGCCAAGGCCAAGCTTTAATGATGGGAGCATATGCGGTACGCTTAATTTTTCCATTCAGTTTATATTTAGCGAATGCGAGCCAAGAGAAATAAAAAGGGGCGAGTAAGAGGGATGAAGAGCGGCTGTCTACAGATATGAGATTTTGCTTGCAGGATGCAAGATGCAATCAATAGCTGGGGCCTCACGATGCTCACGTTTCTTGTTAGTGCAAGCATAATGGGACGTCTAGAAGGCGATTGAACATTGAATTTTCTCTCACTTTCCCATACTTTAATTCAATCCCCAGTGATTTTGCATCATTTCTCATAAACTGCGGTCTGCCTTAAAGCACCCATCTAACAATCCCAGAACCACTACCAGTAATCATCAATGACAAAACCACCGAGTACCGCCCATCCCTACGAACACCAATCTCCAAGTACTCCCGCCACGTCCGCTACGCCCTCTACGAATTCCCCGTCCTCCTCGACTCCTCCTCCATCTCCTCCGCCGGCTGGACCCAAATCGCAGCCTGCATCCAAGCCAACTACGCCCTCTACGACGGCTTCGTCATCCTCCACGGCACCGACAGTCTCGCCTACACCGCTTCAGCACTCTCCTTCATGATCTCCGCGCTCGGCAAACCCGTCATCCTAACTGGTTCCCAAGCCTCAATCTTCGCCCTCCAATCCGACGCCGTAGACAACCTCCTCGGCGCCCTCATCATAGCAGGTACCTTCCTCATCCCTGAAGTATGCCTCTTCTTCCACCGCACCCTTTACCGCGGTAACCGCACCACCAAGATCTCCGCCACCGCCTTCGACGCTTTCGGCTCCCCGAACTGCGAGGCCCTCGCCCGCGTCACTGGTATTGGAATCGACGTGAACTGGTCGCTTATCCACCGCGCTACAGCATTAGAGCGCTTCAACGTCCAGTTCGCCCTCGACACCGCTCACGTTGCATGTCTGCGCATCTTCCCCGGTATCACCCCCGCGCTACTCGACTCCGTTCTCAAAGTGCCAGGTCTGCACGGTCTGATCCTCGAGACGTTCGGTGCGGGCAACGCGCCCTCAGGACCGGATGGCGCGTTCATAGACGTCATCAAGGCGGCCATTGGGCGCGGTATCGTTATCGTCAGCGTCTCACAGTGCCGCTCTGGCACCGTGTCACCCCTATACGAACCCGCCACCATCCTAGGTAATGCCGGCGTAGTCTTCGGACACGATTTGACCACGGAGGCTGCCTTGACGAAGCTATTCTTCCTCCTCGCGCTGCCGGGTCTTTCATACGAAGAGATCGTGCGCCAGATGTCCATCCCTCTGCGTGGAGAGATGACTGCGCTCCCATCCAACCACCAGTTCGCACATCTCCCGCTGCTTGATCTTGGTGCGTCTCTGTCGAGCGACCAGGTTAGGTTCACGGAGTTGGGATATGCGATCGCGGCGGGTGAGTTGGATAAGATTAAGTCGATGTTGGATACAGAGTCGAATATGCTGCTGCTTGCGAGGGATTATGCGGAGAATACTGCGCTGCATCTTGCTGCTGTTAGTGGAGAAGTGGAGGTCGTGAGGGAGCTGTTGAGGAGAGGTGCGAGTGTGCATGAGAGGAATGCAGCAGGAAATACTCCTCTTGGGTTGGCGGACAAGGCGGGTAGGTTGCAGAATGCGGCATTGTTGAGAGAAGCAGGGGCGTTGCTTCATGTTGAGGAGAAGGAGAGGGCGGATTTGTAGATGGTGAGGCTTAGACCACAAAAGGGGATTCTAGAATTGTCGTCTTAAGACGAATAGTATCGTAATAACACATAGAGCAGGGGCGGATTAGGAAATCAAAAGCTTTGTTTAGATTGTTATAAGAAGGACGTTTTAGTTCGTGTATTGTATAGCTCTCTTGATCGTGATCGAACAAACTGTAGACCCAAGGCGCATAAAGACGCTCGTCTTGCCAGCTGGCGGCAAGCGTCTCCGGCCAAGCTCAGGAACCAGCTTCCCCCCGAGGCAAGCGTCCGGCCACTGCGAACCTCAGCTGGCTTCCGCTTGCCTGAGGAGGGGGAGGGTAGACCTGGTTCCTAAGGCTCCAGGCACCATAAGCGTCCGGGGCAACTCTATGTATCAGATCAAGCGGCTACCCTTTAATTCCAAAGGTCTGATGGTCTAATGGTAAGACACCGCTTCTCAACTTCCGATTTTGGGCCTTCGGCACTCAAGCTCCTTGGATACTTGCGGACTTGCGGATGAGAATCAGCGGAGACTCCAGTTCAATCCTGGATCAGACCATTATTTTTTGGCTTTTTTTTTGATATTTTTGGGGCGGCTTTTGAACGTTGATGAGGGGGGTTGAACGCGGGGGTTGTTTGGGCGTTCATTGTTTGAAGCTTTTGTTGGCGTTGTCGACCCCCTTTCGCATATCACCATGCTAGGTTCTTTGTTGTTGTAAGTTTTGAACGCGCAACTCTCGTTGCAAGCGCAGGGCAGGCTTCCAGGCTTTATCATTTTGTCCTGAATATTCTGTTCCACCTAATCCACCTCAAACAGGTTGGATCCATGAAGCTTCCAGGACTTTCGGCTCTTCTTTAAGCACTGGCGTCGATAACATCCCGGCTTCGGCCTCATTCCAGACCGAATTGCAAATACTAGAAGAATCCCAGGCGTATTGTGATTATCAAAGACGCATCTCCAACCAGTCCTTTCAACAACACCTGGGCCTTGACGACACGCATATCTTGAGGTCACACCTCTAACCCAAAGCCGACCTGGTATCAACCACCTGCCTCCTCAAAATCTCGATTCCTTCTCCAAACACCCTCACATCTCAGCTCTCAGCATCACCAAACACCGTCACCGCCCCATCAGTCCCTGCACAACACCACTGATTCCTCCCCCTCCAACTCCTCCACGCAACACAACTAACCACATTCCTCCTCTCCCTCTCCTTCCCAAATGCATCCAGTCTCTTCTTCCCACTCTCCATCCCCTTCGGCACCTTCACCCTCGCCACCTCCCCCCCAGTCATCGTATCCCACGCCACAACCTCCCCATCCGCCTCACTCCCACTAACCACCCACCTCTCCCCCCTCCCCCCAAAACAACTCCTCACCCTAAACTCCCCCCCAACCGCCCCCTCATACTTCATCAAACACCCCCCATTGCCCCTATCCATCAACCTCACCCCCCCAAGCGACCCGACGAGGACTCCCTCCCCATCACCCGTCGCGCAGAGGCTAGTCACAGGCTCCCCAATAACATCCGTCACGCACCTCCCCATCCTTATATCATAGCACCGCACCCGCCCATCCACACTCCCCGCCAGCACCTCAGCCGGCCGCGCCGGGCTGACGAGGACAACTTGTATGGCATCCCGCGCCTCACTCAATACCTGTATCGGCTTCATCGACGAGGCTTTCGCATCCCATAATCGCACGCTGGCGTCGAAGGAACCGGAGATGAGGACGCTCTCATCCACGCCCGCGAAGGCAACGGTATTGATGCGCGCTGTGTGGCCGTGCTGGCCACCGAACCGCCGAGTCGTTTTTGCTGTTGCTACGTCCCAGAGGAAGACGGAGCGGTCGCCGCCGCAGGATGCAAATCTCGCATTGTCGCTATAGCACACCCGCATTAGCCTCTCTTCTTCTGTCTCTAACTTCACCTTCGCCTCCAACACCAACTTCCCAATACCGCCACGGGAGAGAATGAAAAGGGGGCGTACCTAGCGACACACAAATCCAGCACCTCATACCCATGCGCCTCAAACGTCTGCACTAGCTTCCCCGGCTGCACCGCGCCCCTTGGCCCGCTGGTGGCAGGAAACGGGTTATACAGCCTTATCGCCCTATCCCCCGAGCCGGTGAGTATATATGCCGCGGGCGCGGCCGAGTATGCGAGCGCATGGATGGGGTAGGGTGTCCCCGGGAGCGAGGCGATGGGGGTGGATGGGAAGGACGTGGTCGTCATTTTCGGCGTGCGGTTTGGCTGGCTGGGATGGGTGTGCGAAAAGAGGGTGAAGAAGTGCGTGATTAGATGGGCTGGGTCATTGCATTACAATTATACCACCGCCCGCAAAGAAAATACACAGCAGCGTCGTCAAAAATCCCAATCGCTCTTTCCCTTCCCTCACCAAGCTCCAAACTGGACGGACATATAAAACCCACAGCCTCGCGCTTAGACCACCCATCCACCTCCACCTCCACCCACATCCACAGCGCGCTTCTCCCTCACCGCCCCGGCAAATACCATACCCGCCCACCCCCAAGCACCCACCACGCACCCGCCCGCCCTCACAACCGAATCGAGCAACACCGCCGACGCGCCAGCCAACCGGGCTCGCCGGCGCAAGGACGCGCGGGCATCAGGCCTTCATGAGGGTTGGGGGCGATCAGATCGAGGTGGGGTGCGTTAGTGGGTGTGAGGGCGATGGGATGGCGTGGGCTTTATTCTGACTACATGTCTTGTGGGGTTTGAGAGTTGGGGTTGTCAATTTCACTGACATGGTGGGGGAGGGGAGTGGGGAGGGGAGTGATACAGGTTTTGGCGGGTTTTGGCAGAGGGATGAATTATGACGGTGTGGGAGTTTATGGGATTTTTGGGGATTTCATGGATCTGATGAGATGATGTTGATGAAGGTAGATAGATTACTATACTAAGATTACGATCTATGTCGTTTGATCTAGACCTCCTCAGCTTCTTCATCTCTATCACTCTCCCCTATACAAACACCCTCCCTCCCTCCCTCTGATGTATCTCCCCCTCTCCCTCCCGTTTCGCAAAACCCCAGTCGCGTCCAAAAAATCCACCTCCCTCATGCCCATCTATCTTGTAGATGCCGATGATGACAATTCCAATCCCAGAAACTTTTGTTACATGATGCATATATAATAGACAGCCGCCTGCAAATGAAAACAAAAACGCCAGTAGTAAAAACCCAAAAAGGCCCAGCCCACCCATCCATCCATCCGGGGATCTCCCCAATCCCAAACCCTCTCTCTCACAACTTCACCGCATCCTCCCACGTCTCCCACGTAGCCGCATAAACATTATCCCTCGCCCCCCTCCCCTCCAGCGAATTGATCGACTCCCTCATCTCAAAACTCCTCGTCTCCACGTCCACCGCCGCCTCGCTAGTCCCCCTCATACCCTCACCCGACGCGTTCGCCGCATTCCAGCCATTAGTGAGGTCAGGCAGCGACGAGAGCGCATCGATTCGATCCTTGAGCTGAAATTGCTGCAGGCGCGCACTGTGCCAGAAGCTAGCCAGCTCGTCGACGACCTTGCTCGCTGTATCGATGCGGGCTTGTAATGTTGGGATATCGGCTAAGCGCCCTTTCGCAGACAGGATGTCGATGGCGTTGACGATGATGAAACCAAAGTACGGACTCGAGAATTTAGTCGAAGCGGCTGGGGTGGTAGGAAGACGGACGCTGCGGCTCGCCATGTTCTGCGCCAGGTCGAGGACGGCGTTTGCGTGCTCGAAGGTGATTCGTAGGCTGGTTTTGAGAGTGGGCGTTGTTCCGGAATCGAATCGTCCATAGCGGTGGAGGTTTGCATATGATACTAGGTAGAGAGAGTGCAAGCTCACGAAGCTACCAACAGAGCTGTCTTTTACAGCGGCATCCAGATTCTCGAGGGTGTTCTCGGCGGATGGCAAAAGGGATGCGCGCCATCCCTCAAGCCGCGCGATGGTCATGGCGTAGAATGCGGAGAATGGCTCTGTCACCGCAACATTGGGCGACTTGGAAGCACGATAGTTGTAATCGCGTATATCTCCCCAGATAGCCAAGATGTTGATCATATAGGCCGTAACACCAACATCCTTGAGGCTGCTCTGTGCCAATGCCCCAGACGGCTGGAAAAATGGCGCGCTGGAGTCAGTCAGACCTTCGCAGTTCTTCGTCGTAGTTGGGTAGCGCAAAAAGATGTCTTTGGGGTTGATGGTGTTAAGATGACCGTTGCAGAATGTGCTGAAATGGTCCATAATATAACACGACCAGAACGTCCGGCGGCGGCACTCTGCATAGGCAACGCGGTCGAGGTTGAAGATGGTCATATTCGAGCCCTTCTCAGACTCGTCCAACTCCACGTTCAAGCCCAACCAAGTTGCCGCACGAACGGCAGAGCCGCAGAAATCCAACGACTCGCGGTATTTGTCGATAGCTACGTAGTACAGCGAGAGGAGCAGCCTACTCTGCACTAGATGTAGACTGAACTCGCTCCCTTCAGCAGCACATCGACAGACAGCCGCGAACTCCTCTCCTCGCTGTCTGGCGCCATCTGCAGTTGAAAACACCGTCGCAAGTGCAAGTAGGCCGTAGAAAAGCATGATATCCTGCGGACTCTTCCGAATACTGCGATCGGCGACCCATGCACGGAAGTGTGGCTCGGGCAAGAAGCGGTATGTGGTGCATGAAGTGTTGAGGAAGAAATTGTCCAGAAGATCGAAGGATAGTGCCTCATTCGTCTCGAACGGGTTCTCAGTGGCCTGCCTTGTGCACCAGTCCAAAGACCGGTAGTTCAGGCTCGGAGAGGGTTGCGGATGCGAATACACTGGGTTGAAATGCCCATCTGCTCTGTCGGCCTTCACGGGCATATATGCGTCATACGCGCTCCTGTGCCTTTTCGGTGCGTTCTCGTCGATTTCCGACCCGGGGCTTCGCTGTCCTTGCTGGTACGGCGCATAATGAAGGTCACGCTTCTCGGCTTTATTTCCATCAAGCTCTGATAATTGGGACACCGAGCGAGTCACGGCGTCTTCTGGATCAGCTGGTGGAGTTTCGGGTGAGCCTTGACCACCTCTCGGGCTATCGTAAAGTTAGTTTTCATTCTAGAACGGCAAAAGGAGTGTACTCACGCATTCTTAAACTTGCAGACCCGTCCAAATTTGTCGCATTGGACACATCTCGGATAGTCAGGGTCGCATTTTATCTTCTTCTCGCGGCAGGTAATGCAAGCAATAGCAAGCCTCTTCCGTGGCTTGCCCGCCTTCGTAACACCCCAATGAGCGTTGACCGGCTCTCCATCAATGACAGTCTTGCAATGCGTCCCATCGTCGTAGAAGTAGCAGATTCCCTCTCCAGGGACTTCAGCTTGGCGAACGAATCGAGGAAGGAAATGAGTGCCGGTCCAAATCTTTGGTCCAAGCGTGTCCTTGGGAGATGTTGGGCCAGATGATAATGCGTTCGAGGGGGCCTGGTGGTATGGGTTCCTCATGGTATGTGATTGAGGAGATCCGCCGTAGGAATGTCTCATATCCGGCTCGTGCAGCTGGATATGCGGAGAAGCCTTCAGATCCCTGGGGTGTCCGTAGGGAGAGGTTGCATCTTTGGGCATTGGAGGGAAATAGCCACGATACGACGCCTCTGATCCAGGTGAGAACCGTACTGACGACGCCGATGAGCGGCCATACTGTGCCTCCCTATATTCCGATACTGCATCGTATCCTGGGGACTCTGGCTTCCTGTGGTCCAGAACAGATCGTGGGGGAGGAGGTAGACGATCCGACGAGACTGAGTGGGGAGATTGGTTGAAAGGGTATTGGCCTGACGGCTCAGACCGAGGGCGACGATATGACGCGTCCCATAGTTGATCCAAGTGGTTCGCGCTTGCCTTCCTCACTGAAGATTCCGGAGATCTGGGCTTGAATGTTGGGCTCGGGTTAGAGTAGGGGGATCGGGCAGGCAACGGGGCCTGTGTGGAACTGAATAGGCTGCTCAACGATGGTAGTCGCTCTCCATTTGTAGTCCTCGGACTTATTTCCGGGCGTGCAGACTCATCGCCCAAAGATCTGTCTGGCGGCGGGATGGTGTATGGTCCGCGCTTGTGTTGTTCTGATAATGAGAGTGGCTCGGGGCGTGGTGCATTCCAACTACTGCGATCTTCGCGCTGTTCCGGTAACGAGGTGGGATACATACGACCACTGTTCAACTCTCCAAGCTTAAGGGAGTTGATCTTGATCTGGTCATGGGCGAAGGACCGCTCGAATATGGAAGTGATAGCGGGCGGTTGCGCGTACATCTGCGACATTTGGTCCTGAGTTTACTTGAGAATGGGTTGGAGTTTCGCGGGGCTGCTCATAAGGTCATCCAGCTTATCCCAGGGCCCATACACAAGCGCCGCACGGATGCTCTGATCCTTCTGGAGCTGGAAGTGTCAATAGATCAAGCGGTGGAGATCCAACATGCGAGAGGCGTAGATCAAGGATTGGGAGAGGTTCTTGTAGGGAAGCGACGCCGTTTTGTTGTAATGGAGTGGCGGGATGGCGAGTGCGTCCTTGGTTGACGAGAGCAATAAACGATAGAGAAGGCCTAGTGGGCTATCAAGGATAACGGACTAGGTGAGTTCTTGGGGGCGTCTGCTCTCTCAAAAGAGGGCCGATGTGGGTATTCCCTTCCGCTCGATTTCTGGGGGCGGTCTTATGGTCACCGGTACTTGGGAGGAGGGACCTTGTCTCCCTGGTAGGCTCGTTTAGCAGAAAGTACAGTACCAAGAGTCAGGTAGTCGCGACTGTGAAGAAACGATACATGCACACCCAAAGGACCTTAGGTGGGAGCAGTTTCCCCTCGTCCAGCCGGGTTGGTAGTTTCGGGTGGACTGATCAGGGACACGGTTTATATTAAGCGTCTTGGTCTTGGGGGGGGATCCTCAGAGGGTCCTTTGGAGGTCCCTTGCGGGCCTTGGAGCAACCTTTAGAGCGTTCGCCAATGCAGACACCAGGTTATGGGTCGAGGGTGCCCTGTCCTTGCTACTTACTCGAGGTGCATAGAAAACTGCAGGTGGAATGCAGGTAAGAAGGAAGGAATGGAAGGGAAGGGGAAGAGTGAAAGTGAAAGGTGGCTTGGGAGTTTGCGGTAGTGTCCGAGCCTTCTTGTTCGACGGGGAACAAATGAAGATGGAAGAAGATTAGGTTGATTCGAGAAGAATTCCCCAAAAGGGCGTGTCGAGTAGGGTTCCGGGGGGAAGAGATGCCTGCGGTGGTCTTGAGAGCGTTGCTGACAAGGTCGTTGGTGCTTGGTGGACGTTCTCTCTGCCAAGGAAGAAGGAAGGATGCTTGTTGGTCCTTTCCAGGGTTGCTGGAGAGTGGGCGGCGAGGGGCAGGAGAGTACAGGTATGTACGAGGACGAGGTAGGATGGTCAGATAATAGACTGAGCAGGGCGTGCACGATGCTGCCGGCTCGTCTCGATCTCAGGGATTATAGCTGTGGGGTCGATGCGGGAAAAAACAGCTAGGCAAGGCACTGGACTGCAACTTATATTAAAGAGGAAGGCGATTGAGTGGTTTGAAGGCGAGAATAATCTCCTGGATCCGCCAGAACGACTCGTACGTGCGTAAGTATAGGATAGGATAGGAAGTATGCACAATAATAGTTCGGTGGTGGTAGTAGTAGTGTAGTAGATAGTAAAGTAGTGCTGAAGCAGGCTGGGCCGAGTTTTTTCGTTGCTACTCTGGGTGACAGCCAGCCAGATAGGTGGAAGTATCTTTGGAGTATGGAGATTTGAGAAGTGGGCTCGCTTGGTAGGAAATGCCTCGATAACTCCATAAACTCCATAAAGGTGAGGATCTCAAGAAAAAGAGCGGGACTCTCTATAAAGGCGGGGATGGACCTCGCGTCTACGGGTTAATTATGAAAACCAAAGATACTAAAATGTTGCCAGCCATAGTAAAGTACTATAGTTAGTCTACTATTCTACCGTCTCCATAGTAGAATTAGTAGATTTCAACGGAAGCAGTAGTAGTTGGAGTAGTAGCAGTAGTAAGTACCAGTGGCGTGCAAGGGAAAAAAACAAGTGCGAACAGGCCCGAACAAGTGCGAGGTAAGTCCGTATCCACGCGAGCGGAAGGAACAGACTACTGGGCCATTATTCCCCACTATCCCCGTCATCTTGTCTGTAGTGCTCTCTACTACTCTACGATTATACTAGCAGTACTACGTATAGCATGTAAATCTCTGCATGAATCGCTTCATGGGACAGTCAGTATAATGAGCAGACTGGCATGCTATAATTTAATTTCGTCTTCTCGGTGTAATCACAAAGCGAGATATGAAAAAAAGGCCTGTTAAATCTCTGCACCGTTCATGCTATAATTTGTTATAATAAGGACACCCACCACACAGACAATCCACCACCACCGCGGCAACAGCAGAATGGATCCCCAGTTACATTCAACATCCCTTCATAACCTGGTCATCGTTTCACCAGATGTGCCGTGTTCGTCCTATAAACTGCAACCCCCCCCCCCCACCCCCGCCCCTCCCCTCTCCTCGGCCTCTCCTCTCCCCACCCCTCAACAACCCGGTCCAATACTTTAGACGCGGGCCGAGGACTTGTCCATCTGGAGATTCAGTGTACCACCCACCCGTCCCCACACCCTCTGGATAAAGCCAGTAGACGCGAAGGTGTGTGTGGGTGGTGGTTCGAGGGTACGGTAGTGGAGGGTAAATAGGTGGTGAAGGGTGGTAGTGGTGACTTAGAGGATGGTAGTGGAGGGTTAGTGGACGCGGTATGTAGACGTGGTAAAGAGTGGCAACTGGTGGTTTAGTTAAGAGGGTGGATGATTTGTGAATTTAGCCCCCTTGGGGATTAGGGGGGGAGATGGGGAATACCGTTATTCCTCGGGTGGGTTGATCACGGCTGATCAGGTACGGCAATCACGGGGATGGCGAATGCATGAGTGGCAGTGTTTAGACGTGATGGGATTGTCACTGGGGAAAGTGAGGTGAGACATGTGGCTTGCTTCTCTTCCCCCTCCCAGTACCCCTGCCTATTTCATTTCCCTATTTCTGGCATCGTGTTCGTTGGGGAACATTTTTTGGTTCTTTTTTTTCCTTCTTTTGCCCACCAATGTAACTTACTTTTTTCTTTGGGGGGGGGAACGAGGACGGACGGGGGTTGGGTGTAGTGAGGGGGGTTGGGTGTAGTGAGAGTGGTTGGTTCACTGTACAAGTGGCGGTTTCGAACGTTTATCGGTTTCTGCGGTCCGGGTAACGGCATGTGACGATGACAAACAAACGTGTCTGTTTTCTGTGCGGTTTTTTTAGTACAGTTTTATGATTTTACGCCCAAAACGCCAAAACGCCAGATAGCTAATAACCAACCACAGGACGGGGAGTACATGCAGTTCGGTGTGGATGTACGTATATGCGAAGGTATAATACTGCAAGCGAGTATTTGTAGTAGGGGATGTGGATGGATGCATGGACCACGCAATTCTGGATACTAGAGATATACTAGAGGAGAGGAACTAAGAATGTACGAGTATGGAGAGTCGGCTCGGCACCGGTGACCGGGGCATTCCGCGCCTGCGAGTTGTAAAGTATAGTAGAGTAGAGTAACTGTAAATTGTAGTTGTAGTTGCAGTACTATGATGATATTGTTTTTTACGTGTAAATCATGCATGCCCTGTCTATCCTTCCCCTTCTCTTCCTCCGATTCCCCTTCCCACTTCCCCCGTAGAGCCGACCTTACCCCCTTCCCTACGTACGAGTACGAGGACAGTTACATTTCTCCAATACCACAACACCTACTCCCACCAAAGTACCCATCCATCCAACCCATCCATCCAATCCAACTCCCCCCGGAACTCTCCCCCGGAACTTCTCTACCCGTGGCCCGTGTGTGCCCGCTCCCGCTCAGTCCTTCGTGGACATGCCAAGCGAGCAAAACCAACAAAGAAGGACCCATCCAGGCCTCAGACCTCAGGCCTCAGACCTCAGGCCATAAAGCCCAGGACCGACCAGGACCGCCAGGACCACCCACCAAGGCAACAGCCATCCAGCCCCAAGGAGACACACCTCAAACCCGCCAACCCTCGCATTTTCCCCATTCCGAACAATTTGTTTGCTTTTACCAGCGACTGGATCGCCTCATCTGTTTGTCAATTGATTTGTTGTTGTTCCTTTTTATCCCCCCGTTTGCTCATGCCATGCCCATACCATACCCCATCGTTTCCAACATCCAACGCAAGCAACAACGCCTCCCTTCTTCGGCGATTAATGTGTCCCGTTTCGTTCTAGCCGAGGAAGGAAATTATACATTCCAACAAACTCCAATCTGCCCAGTACGTACATGCACACATGCACACACATGTTACCCAGAAGAAAGTCCAGACCATCTCGCAGCCCCCAACGTATCATCGTGCGTGCGTGCGTGCGTGCGGCATCTCGCTGTCCCTCAGAACGTCTACTTTTGTCATTGTTACTTTGTCTTTGTGAGATCTCATCTCATTAGTGTGAGCGGTTAACATCAGATGAACCAACCACACTACACCACCACGCTACAAAGGTAGTCTCGCAAGTCTGACATTCTCACGTGGCCGCGCGATCTGCCGAACCGGTGCTATAATGTCTGTAACGGCGCCTTACTTTACGCATACTACTATGGCACTGACGGGAACACTATATTTCTCAGTCTTCCATCCGTCTTCCATCCCTCTAAATTCCTTCCGCACTCGGACCCGTTCAGGTCAGGTGAGAGAAGCGGCAGTAGAAGACAGGACAACAAGTATAGTACTCCTCTCATCACACAGCCCACAAACGACCGGAAGGTACCTCCAACGCCATGCCAGATGCCAATTAATATATCCAGCATGCGCCTCACCTCGATATTATTACCACAATCAACCAAACGCGCTGCCCAGGGGGGTACCTCGGTTTATTTTTGACAGCACCCAGCTGCACTCTACTATACAGTACATACATCAATCTCGCCTGCACTCCCTTGTGCAGCATCAGGATCACTTACCCCTCTCCCCACGACGTGGTTACCCTAGCCTACCTGCCTCTCCACTCCACCCTCATCCACCCCTCCCTCCCAGTCCAAGGTTCCCACACCCAGGCCGCACGACGCCGGCAGATCCCCGCCTGCCACCCCTGCCACCCTCGGTATTCCCATCTCGCGTACCCCCCTCCTCCTCGCTGTATGCCGGTGCGTGGTCGTTGGTCGAGTCGTGTATTTTGACGAAATCTGGCGACCTCCACCCTGAACTAGTGGAGTGAGCCAATCAGAGCAGGGACTATAGAAACGGCTCGTTTGCGGCCGATCTGTCCTCTGGAGGGGAAGGGAGAGACGAGTAAACTGCCTTGCTAACGAGGGCCGGACGCGGTAGTTGGGGATCGCCCGCTATCTTTTTATCCGTGAGGCACTGTTGAGGGTGGGAGAGCGGGAGAGGAGGGATGGGAAGTGATCTTCCGGTGTCTTAGAAGTCTCACAGAAGGGGTCCAACACCCGTCGTATACGCGTTTGGAAGAAGCCGAACAATGTAGTAGGGGTGGTGTTTGCTTGGGGAGGGGAACAAACACGCGCAAATCCACGCATTTTCTACGCACGCAGAAGGAAGCACGTATGTCAAAAAAGCAAGTACCTACTCTACCTTTCCCTCCAAGCATCTCGCGCACCTGCTCAATGGGGGCGGAAAGCTCCAGCGTACGTGCGTCGGACCCGAACACCGACCACGACCACCGTCGCGTAATTAGTTTGCGAATCCTTCGACATTCATCCTCACCACCCACTCAACTCAAACCCCATCGATCCGGAGCGAAGGACCGATAAGCAAACAGCTTGCTGCATCGGGATGGTGTTGGCTGCTGCGTGTGGTGGAGCTAGACGAGGAAGGGGTAGGGGGCATGGGAGAGATAGAGCACGTCGACCGTGGAACCGGGTTTTGAAATGGCCATGCGCACGTTCCGTACTGCACTTCTTCTTTTTTCGCGTGCGGCGTAGCACTGTATGGTATGATATGATATGGGTATCTCCGTATGGAGATTGTGGAGTGTGTGTGTGTGTGTGATCCGTCGTTTCCACTGCCGTCGTGTTTCTGGAGAGCGTTTGTTTGTTTGCTTTTCTCCTCGTCTTTGTCACGCATCACTAAGATGGGGACGTTGAGTATTCCAAATCAGCTATTGGTCGTACAAGCCTCGCCACGCCGAGTTTCAAGTGGGCCGAGCCAACGAACGAACAATCGCAATCGCTCGCTGCCGGCCGGCTGGCTGGGGAAGACAGTCCTCCGTGCCTGCCTCTCTGGCTCACGATGATGCCGTCCCCCTTCTCCGCGATCCCCTTCGGCACTGTACAGTACAGTACATGCACATTTCCCACAATCGCCCCATTCCAGTAGTCCCCCCAGTGCCGACCACCACTGCCCCTCCCTCGATCAGGGACCCCTATATCGACCCGCCGGACCCTCACCTTCACCCAGCAAACTCCACACAACGTACGAGCTTACGCACTGATCGGGGAGCTGTGGACATCATCTCCGGATCGGATGTCGGGACTTGCAAGCAGCCTCCCGCGATTGTGCGTGGCCGGATACCTTCCGCTATGCGTTCATCCTCTTTCTTTCTTTTGCTAGGATTTTTGGGATGATTTTCCGCAGGGGACAGGCAGGGACGCGAGTTGCTTGCTTGCGCCCACTTGGTTATTGCGGGATCGCGCGGTGCGACCACACTCGCCGCTCCGCCCCGAGACTTGCAGTATCGTTCGTAATTGAGTGTGCTCTGACCTGACGAACCACCCACTGCATACCACCGCCTACTACCACCCTATCCCCATCCTCACCGTAGCATTGCAGGGCGCAGGACATCGGAAGTTCGCACATCGTCCTCCGTTAGTCGACCCGATAGGTGGAGAATTGGGCTAAGGTAGCTAACTAACGTTGCATTTTGCCGGTGGTGGTGCTTTTTCGCCATCAACCCTTGAATCTTAGAAGATGGGCCAGAGGAGGCGGCGGGAAGGCGCTCGGACGAAGTCGCTATCCTATCTATCCCACAGTCGTGATACGCGGGGAGTTCACTGGCGATGCCGGTAGTGAGGGTGAGAGGGAGCTGTGCCGTGGTGCGGTACTGTATGTACTTTATCATCGCTTACAGCTTTCCAGACAGAAGAGGGCCAGTGCAATAAGCCCGCTTAGCATAGCTGTTTACAGCTTCACCATCCCATGTCTAGCCCTAGAGCCAAAAAGAAAAGTGCCTACTAAGCTCAGG
This sequence comes from Pseudogymnoascus sp. WSF 3629, assembly GCA_001662585.1. NCBI lineage: Eukaryota > Fungi > Ascomycota > Leotiomycetes > Thelebolales > Thelebolaceae > Pseudogymnoascus > Pseudogymnoascus sp. WSF 3629. The sequence continues at coordinate 36,458 of KV454683.1, forward strand.
GGTCTTCTAAATTCCTCCAGTATTCTCCCTTGCAGCCAGTAACACGCAATTGCGAGATCCGTTCCTCTCAACCAGCGCGGATGGGGATGTCATGCAGCACGTTCCATACATAGACACCACGTTGGCATACACCTACACCAACAGCATTCTCAGAAAGTCAAGTGAGACACCACCAATGCGCTCCCCCCTCTGCTAAACTCTCATCCCCTCCCGTACATCCAAACTGCCATCCCTCTGCCGGTCTCCCTCGCAGCAGCTCCCCCAACACCCCTGGCCCTTTCCCAGCACCCCAATTCCGCCCTCCGCCCAAACGGAAACCTGCTACACAATACCACCTCACCACGTGCCGTCTCCCAGCCAGCACCCGAGCCCGCATCATGCATGACTTTACCCCCGAGTGACTCGTCGCACACATTCCTTTCTTCTCCCATAGAAGCAGCCACAGCCAGCTTTCCATTCCTTCGGCCACCCCGGGCGCAAGCGCTGAGGCGTGTATGTCCCGCGTGGCGAGGCTGGTTGCGTGCGTGAGATGGGAGGGTGGCTATTGGGTGACGCCTGAGGCAGAGGGATGGGCGTGCCAAGATGGGGAGGCGGCGGATGGGGGGTCTAGTGAGAGGAGCTGCGCAGGGGTGGGGGGATGGAAGTGCCGCTTGGTGAGCGGGTGGAGGTAGGGAGGAGGTACGCGATTGAAACAATAAGTGGCACGATTCTTGGCACATTTCTGGTATATCTTTGGTAGTAAACCGTGCCACTTTTTTCTTCACCCGCGTAGGAGGTATGTATGTACCTCTAGACGACGGTGATGTTAGACGAGCGCTCTACGCGATCTACGCGATGATGGGGAGTTTCGGGATGTGCGAGGGGACATTCTTGGTCTTGGTTACGTGCTGGTGCCGCCGCCCAGCTCGCCTCTCCTTCCTTTTCCTGACGACGCGACGAGTAGGGAAGGCGGGATGGGGATGTGCCGTTGGGCGGGATGCAAGGGGTAAGCCATGTGTCATTCATGTGGTATCAGCTTGATACGAGCGAGGACTAGAGGGGTCGAGGAACTAGAGTACCATACCGGGGCTATTTTGCGTGGCCGAACTCCTTGCTGTTGTGCGAGGGGTTCGTCGTCGTGGGCCAACGGCGGTGCTACGAAGAAGGTCTGATGTGATCATTATGGAGAATGTGAGATGCTAATCGTACCGTACTTGTTCGTACTGTGGTAGGAGATGGGGTAGGTAGGTAGTGTACTGTTTACGGCAGGTACGGTGTAGTTACATTCTGTACTGTTGATAGTGCTGCGCCTGCCGGAGAATCGGCCGGACATATTCAGAGAACGGCGAAGGTTTCCCGAGACAAAATGAGATAACTATCCCTGTAGCGTAGTAGCACCGCAGTGCGGCGTAAGGGTTCATTATCGTATCGTGAAAAGCACCACAAACGTCCAAGGACCAAGGTCCCCCTTCCCCCTCCCGGCCCTCACCAGGTCCAGTTCCAACCACTACCAACCCAGGTAACGAACTAAGATCTCACCCCCTTCTCCACGCACCTCTCCTGTCAATAAGCCGCTCAGATAACGGGGCGTCCATGTGGCTGGCATGCCGGCCCGGGGTATTTGTGCTTGCGTCAACCACAGAGCGCAAAGGGATGCATAATACCGGTATATCACCAGCTTAATCTCGGCTCTTCTTTTTCTCGAAGGAATGGCAGGCGGACCAGGGGGCCAGGGAGCCCGGTGGGGACACCCCAGCACGATATGGGGTCCTTGTTGGCGCCGTTAGATTGTCCGGGTGGGGAATCATGGTGCGCTTGGCCAGCGCTCGCTCGATTCTGGAATGGCACTATTGAATGGCCCCTTGCTCGCCATGACGCGGCGGAATTGTGACGGTACGATCGAGGGTCACTGTACGAGCTGCATGCTAGGAAGGGAGTCGTTCGTGGCGTTGGTCTTCAGGTCGTATGGATCCAGCCAAACGATGATGTGCCGAGACATCTTGTCCACTCGCTGATATGCCGAAGATAGGACGAGAGGACTCCACGTCGCATTGCGACGCTGGGACGATGGTGGCATCAGACAGCGGGAAGGGAATCAGCTGGTCCTGCCTGCCCGCTCCCCTTTTGGCCCCCAGACTCTATTCACCTTCTCTGAATGGAAGGGAAGATTAGGGAGGGAATAGCGCCAGTCGCGACCTTGCGGGAAACAAGCATCATGGTCTGATGCCGACCACGATGGCTCAGCGAGGAAGCGTTGCGATTCGTCAGCAGGGGGTGCGCCTGTCACACCTTCGTCAAATACGAAGACGGCGAGGGCAGCGCCTGGGGAGGGTGCCTTGGGTCCAAGGGGTTGAATGAGGTGCACTGTGCACTGTTTGCTGCCAATGTGTCGTGTCACCCTGGTAGCTGCAGGTGGCTTCTTTCGATGATGCTAGGTGCTCCATGCCCAGTCGTGGAGAAATCAACGGGAGCCGGCATTCTATATTCCGTTGGGGATCGGGGGCGTTTGCGTTTGTCTCTACTGTACAAGCTTCTCGGGTTTAGAGACGCATCCTGGTGAAGCAATTCCAGGGAGAGCTTGCGCCGCCCTGGATTGGTCGGGTAAACATGAGAGGTGGAATGTTCCAACATTCGGAGGGAAGGGATATTCAGACGAGGCGTAGGGTCTGGCGGCGGCGTCGTCATGGAAGTCCACAACTTGTGGAGGCAGCCGACACAAAGTCAACATAACCGCATCATCCTGAGCGATATACTCATGTACAGTACTGTACTTGGCACGAGACATGGAGGAAACGTAGTAGCGCGTAGATGATCCCAAGCTGGAGGTCACTTGGGCCAGTCGACTGATGTATCGCCGAAGGGCTAACGCGCCCATACAGCATCTGCAACCCGGATTTCCATCATGCCCAAAAGGCAGTTCTTTACGGATCTACATGCTATAGTGCAATTATCCTAACAGCCAAGATCCCACTGCCATGGATCGTGAATCCTTCGAGCTGCGAGCCACGACCCACAGGCGCACCCCTCGGCGATGTCACGGCCACGACAATCTCGACTTCCCGTATCACCCGTGGCGTCCGTCCCTTGCTTGCGCTACAAGTACTCGCGAGTACAATCCTCTGATGATACCAAGGAGCATAGCCAACACAGCTCCCCAGGGAGAGGTCCAAAAGAGCAAGCCTAAGCGGTGGCGTAGACAGTGCTATCTTCCATTCACCCGCGTCGGTATCACCCCCCTGATAGACGCCTCGTACCCAGTCAAGCTCGACGTCGCAGTCCAGCTGCCCTGTCTAGCATCAGCAGCCACAGCCCACCATCGCTGGCGCGCGCCTGAGGTCCATGAAAAGTAAACCCATGAAAAGTAAACCCCCTGCTCCAGCCGTTGTCAGCGAGGAAGCATGCATATCGGCCCTTTCTTCCATTTCTCCGTTCGTTTACGGCCCGTTCTTCGTGAGACTGACTACAACTCCCTTCATTCATGGTTTTGAGCGATATATGCTGGCGAAGATACACGTACTGTAGATGCCCAGAAGAAGATGTGAGCATTACGAGAGACTCGCCCCGCCGCACGATGGCGCCTTACTGGAATGGAACGAGAGCCCTGGTCGAGAGGGTACAGAAGCACAGACTTCATATCTCCTAAATAGGTAGTTTTGACAGGCACAACAGGCGTTGGTGCTATAATTCCTTGTCCAATATCTCTTGCGCCTCCCCACAGTACCTGCACCAAAGCATATTAGAAGCACCACACACATCTCGGGCCCGAGCGAGAACGATGAGGTAAGGAGAGCCAGAAGGCATGTTGGTGTGTTCGTCTCACTCCTACTGCACGGGCATAATTATATAAAACGGATACGCGAAAGAAGCAGAGCGCACGTACATTCCGTGGATAACTGAAACGCACGTGCCATATCGGCTTGAAGGGACGAAATACCGGTGCGCCTCTAGAAGCTCCGTTGCGCACCAGCCAACAAGGTGCCGGAAGGGCCCAGTCCCTTCACATGAGTCGTGGACCACGCATCAGCCTCACCGTGCGGTGTAACTTTTATGGACGACATATTCTCTGACTCCGCTTCCCAGGATGAATGCCACCGGAACAACCAACGGTGTGACGATGACCCAAAAGAGGATCCCATCTCGCATCTCCATCTCCCCTCCGTCGCTCTATCGGCCCCCAGAAGCACCGTTACTGGGCCGCCTCTCCCGCCCCCTTCCCCCCTTCCCACCACATATCCTCGCTGATCAGAGTCGTAGTCCATCAAGCCGCCGCAAATCATCAGTATGTTGTCATACACCCATCTGCAAACCCCCTCCTTCCGCCCGGCAAATCGCCCTCAAAAACGGAGACATGGAGGCACCACCCCCGCCTCCTATTCCGTGTCAATCAATTTAAGCGGGCGCGGCCCCCAAACTGACGCGCGCCGATGCGCCATCCCCCGGCGTCACCACACACCACAGACAACAAACAGCCCCCCGCCGGTCCATGGAACATTCCTTGCCCCATAGAACGATGGCTGCCAAGCCGTTTTCATATGGATTTGTGGGTGTGTGGGTGTGTGTGGACTATTTTTGGGGAGGGAGTTGGTCGTACGATGCACTCTAGTTAGAGTAGGTTCGTTCGTGTTGGATGCGTCCGCGAGGGGGAGAGGGGGGATGATGCTGTGTTACCCCCCCGAGTGCTCCTTCTGCGCCTCCTGGCTGCGTAGGTAAGTGTTGCCTTGGATGGGCTGGCAGGTTCCGTTTGTCACGGTGTCGGTGTTGCGATTTCGGCCACTCTCATTTCACGGTAAGTTGGTTTTTATCTCTCTCTCTCTCTTCTCGCCGAAGTGTCTTGTTTCGAGGTCGATGTCCCTTTTGACGCACTGGTGGTACCATGATGTAGCTTGTTGGAGGTGCCACAAATTCCCCGCGAAATGGGTGGCGGCCCGGTTGAATATCTCCTTTTGGATAGGGGTCCGGGGATTTGATGTTGGTTTTGTTGTGTGCCTTCGTTCTAGAGGCGGGGTTTGTGTTCAATGTTGGGCGGTGTGTGATTGTTTGTGTTCACAGTAAGTTTGTTTGCTTTCATTTGGGGGTGTTGGGGATCCGGTTACTCTCAGGTCGAGGACGTTCTCCTGTAGGAGCGTAGAATCCTGGACTTTACTGCAATGATGTGGCCGAAGCTGCCGGTGTTTGCTCATTTCATCTTGCCACCGTTGACCAGATCAATCTGATCATTCTCGTAACACGTCTGGGGGGGTTCGGATCTTGGGTAGAAAGCTATGCCCCAGCTCTACGTTTATGGAGTATAGTCTCAGAGAGCATATACACATAACTGAGGTCGATGATAGATAGAAAAATCATGTTCAAAAAAATACGTTTCAAGCCATAAAATAACACATCCGTTTCTAAAAATTAATCTAGACCAATCCACTCCGCATCATCATCATCCTCTTCCATATCCTCATCCCCATCCCCTATGACCTTCTGCCCCTCCAAAGCGCCTTTATCCCCACCCGAGCTAACAACCGGCTGGCTCAGTAAATAATCCAACGCATACACATTCTCATCCGCAAGCTTCCTCAACTCGTCCCTTATCCTTCCCACAGCACGGCTCACAGTCCTCATTTCGGCCTCTACGGAACCGCGGTTATCACTAACCCACTGTCCGTGGCAATCGAGAATCGCCTTGATCCAGAGCAAACAGAATTCGAGATGCGGCGACTCCTCGGTTTGGAGAGCCACGAAGCGGATCAGGCGGGGGATATACACAGCTGGTAGCTCGGCGACTGTCAAGGCAATGTTGGAGTGCGGGATCCCTTGGTAGACCTGGCGGATCAGCGGCGCTTCGTTGAGGCGGAATGCCATGACAAGGGCCTTGAGGTAGTCCTTCTCCTTGTTCAGGACGTGGAGGGTTGACGCAGGGGTGACGCTGATATCGAGATCAAAGGGGTCGAAAAGAGGTGTGGTGTCGAGACTGTAGATGAGTAGCCCCTCAGTGGAGGCGGCGCAGAATGAGCGGCCTGTTGGTGAGAAGGCTACGCCTGTGACGCGGACTTCGGGGTTCTTTTTGCGCGAGGCGGTGTCGCCTCCGCGGGTTGAACCGGGCATGCTGCGGTCGATGCGGTCTTCCAGGTCGGATGCTTCGCCTTGGTCATCGATCAGGCCGAGTGGCCCAGCTTCGGTCATTAACTTGCTGTTGAGGAACTCTTGGGTTCCGGACAATGACAGGTTGACGCTGACGGTGAAGCGCTTGAGAAGCACCAGAGATGATACGGAATATAAGCAGATGTACTTGCTGTTTCCTCCTGCCAGGACACACAATCCATCCGCGCTATACTTGATGGTATTGAAACTTTTGTTGCCCGCCGCATTAGCTGCGGTGCGGCGATCAGTGATCTTGCGACCTCCCGAAACATCTCTGCGTCCATCAACGCCAGCTTGTTGTTCAGCCTCAGAAACCGACCAGAACGTAAGTTGTCCATCGAGTGTCGAAACAGCCAACTGTAGCGAATCCGGCCTAAATGCGACATCTAAGACGTCGGCTTGTAGTTGGAGAGGCTCGCTCGTTTGAGTTCGGTTGAAGACAGACCAAATGCGCACTGTGTGGTCCCAACTTCCGCTGACTACGACACCGCCGTTGGGAGCAAAGGCCAGGGAAGATACAGGACCTTCGTGTCCGGAGAGCTGGTCGAGCAGTTGGCCGGTCTGGACCGACCAGATATGGATATCAAATGAGTCCATGGAGCCGGCACAAACAACTTCGCCGCTGGGGTCGACAGCCAGACATGAGAAAGAAAGACGTGTCGGCGCTGTGAATGTTCGGAAATTGCGGTATCTAATCAAATCCCAGGCTCGTATAGAGCCGTCGAGGCTTGATGTGAAGAGGACATTGCCTCGTTTTGAAAACTCGCACGCTGTAACTCCACTTGTGTGTTCTGTGAACGTAACAATGCAGAAGCCAGTATTGACATCCCACACCTTGATCTTGCCATCGTCTGCTGTAGTAATGACTTTTTGCCCATCCGGTGAGTAGACTAGGTCATTCATAGAATCGAAATGCCCCTGCTGCTTGAGGATATATGACTCCGATTGCCACTCCCACACAAGCAATTGTCCAAGCTTTGATGCTCCAAAAGCCAACCACTCGCCAGTCTTATTAATCGTAACAAAATCGATGTCGTTCTGAGAGATGCTAAGGGTGTGAATCATGTTGAAATCGGGCATTTCGTAAAGACCAAAGACACCATTCGAGAAACCAGCCACGAGGAGATTCGATTCCGGATGATACTCGACGCAGTTAACCTTTGCATTGTTTTGCATAAAGTAATGTCTTTGCGCAATGCGCCACTGCATTGAGTTGGCGTCGATAATTTCATTCCCGTCTTCGTCAACCGCCTCAGACTCTGGCGCATTTGGATTTCGCATATATTCCCATTGGAATACCGCTCCATCTTTGCTGATTGTGTATATAATTTCTTGGTCTTTGGAAAACCATGCACCGCAGACAGTTTCCCTATGTCCCGCCAATGTGGTGGGCTGGAATCCAGCCTCTGGGTCTAAACTCCATATCCGCGCCGTTAGGTCCTTCGCTGAACTCAGAAAGAACCGGGAGTCGCTAGACCATTTTATGTTCTGAACGGTATCATAGTGACCAGTGTAGACTCTGTGGCGCACGAATGGCGCAAATTCTAGCTCGCCGCTACTGTTCGAATCGGGTGTCGAAGGTGTGTGCCATACTTCGATGTGTCGCCCTACTCCAACAGCAAAATGCCTCCCTGAGGGTGCGAATTCGAGTGCGGAGACAGGTGATTTGAAGGAGAAGTGATGAAGAGCAATTCGTCGAGGCAGGTTCGTTAGGATCGCATGGCCATCTTCGTCAACGGAGAGGAGAAGATTACCCCGCGGGTTCAATCCGAGGCGAGAGATATTTTTTCGGTGGGCGAAGGGAAGTGTATGGGATTTATTGCTGTAAAAAGTTAGTAGACGCCTTGAAGGACTGGAATGGCAGCATACTTCACAAGGTCGAAGACTGTAACTCGATTTCCTACAGGTGAGAGGAGGCAAGTTCCATCTGGGCTAAATAGTAAATTTCCCTGGCTGTAAACAGTCCCGAGGAGATTTGAGAACTAAAACGTCAGTATTTTTATCAGCCTCACATGTGTATGAGTGCTTACCTTGAACTCCGTCTTCATTGTCACCTCTGCATCGTTATGCGCAGATCTGATATTTACTATCTGCGGTGGACCTATCGTCAAATGTTCAACTTTTTCCGATAAGTCGGAAAACCTGATAATCCGGTCCGACAACACTACCCGTTTCCGTACTAGACCCGCATAACCCCAGCAACTTGCGAAAGGGGCAGCCGCGCCTAGAAATCCACCAGTTCATCCCCTGAACATAAGGGTCTATCTAAACTTCTCCTCCAATATCCAAATCTCGAATTTGAGGTTATCCGCCTACAACCACCGAGGCCAATATTATCTCCCACTTGCAATTGATATTAGAGATCTCTCGAACAAATAATCATCATGGCCCCAGCTGTTGAGAGCGCGTCGCCGATTGGCATTGCCAATCTTCCGAATCAGCGACACAAGATTGTTGCCAAGCGTGGAGCTGCCTTCACTATTATGGTACTATACAAATGAAGCCGCGATAATCTTTGAATCGACTGCTAATACAAGCTTCTGGCAGGTTGCTGGCGAGTCAGGACTTGGAAAGACGACATTCATCAACACCCTCTTCTCCACGACGATCAAGAACTACGCAGACCACAAGCGCAGACATGCGAAGCAGGTTGACAAGACCGTGGAGATTGAGATCACAAAGGCCGAGCTTGAGGAGAAGTTTTTCAAGGGTAATTAATATTTTGAGCCTGAATCGCAATTGTAGCTAACATTGATATAGTCCGCTTAACGGTTATCGATACCCCAGGTTTCGGCGACTATGTCAACAACCGCGACTCCTGGATGCCTATTATCGAGTTTTTGGATGACCAGCATGAGTCTTACATGTTGCAAGAGCAACAGCCACGCCGTGTGGACAAGATTGACTTGCGCGTCCACGCATGTCTGTACTTCATCCGACCAACTGGCCACACCCTGAAGCCGCTTGATATTGAGGTGATGAAGAGACTGAGCTCCAGAGTCAACCTGATCCCCGTGGTCGCCAAGGCGGATACTCTCAGCCCTGCTGATTTGGCGCGCTTCAAGCAAAGGGTATGCGATTCTTCCTATACGTATATATAGGCCCCTTTCTAATTTGTGATAGATTCGTGCCGTTATCGAAGCCCAAGGCATTAAGATCTATACCCCACCTATCGAGGAGGATGATGAGCCTGCTGCTCAACACGCGAGGAGCCTTATGGCTGCCATGCCGTTCGCCGTCATCGGCTCCGAGAAGGATGTTAAGACTGGTGATGGGCGCATCGTTAAGGGCCGCCAATACTCATGGGGTGTGGCCGAGGTCGAGAATGAGGACCACTGTGATTTCAAGAAGCTCCGCTCTATCTTGATCCGCACCCACATGCTGGATCTTATCCACACGACGGAGGAGGCACACTACGAGGCCTACAGAGCTCAACAAATGGAGACTCGCAAGTTCGGCGAGGCCAGACCAAGAAAGCTCGACAACCCGAAGTTCAAGGAGGAGGAGGAGAGCCTGAGGAAGAGATTCACCGAGCAGGTCAAGATTGAGGAGCACCGTTTCCGTCAATGGGAGGCCAAGCTCATCAGCGAGCGTGACCGTCTCAACAAGGATCTCGAGAGTACGCATGCTGCCATCAAGTCGCTCGAGCAAGACCTTGAGCAGATGCAGGGCAGCGCCGTGCGGAGCCACGGCCGCCGTTAAGGCACAATTGATTCGACACTTGTTGATTTTTACTTGGGGTGAGAGTTCAGGGAGTGGGTGGGAAACGATATCCAAAAGCGCGGTATTGTCTCGAGCGTTCCAAGCGAGTCAATGGCAGCGTAATATTTCTTTTTTCTTATTTGCTAGTCACTGTTCTTGAGGCGGTAATACTTCCCGATGAGAGATGCTCTGCCTGTGCATTCTCTAGCTAGCCAACAACGGATGTAATTCGATGTGTTTTAATGATTAAATGTATTCAATATGCTTTTTCCACTGAGAGGTCCCGTGAGAACGCATCTGAAACATTACTTCCAAATGCAACATACCCTACTTCATAGCGTGGTATTACGTTAAACCTTTGGAACTTTAGTCTAAGTGGCGGTGTTTGGGTTGCTGGATTTTATGACACCTTTATCTCCCAACTTCAAGGTCATCCCGGGACATATTGCTATGTATGATGAACCTGGAGAGCGCTCCCTGGAGATGGTATTTGACCGGTACACTCTGGTGCGTAGTCTACTTATGAGAGACTGGTGGATGAAAAGCTATGTCTCATGCTTCGCAGGATAATTAGAACTCAATCTCATCAAATCTCCAACACGACCAACACATTCAGCTAGATATCTCATATGCCCGCCTCAGCCATCTTAATAGGAGGATACGTTCTTCAATTCAGAGTACACTTTGTTCTAAAGCTGGACTACAGGGCCCGTAACCCCCATGGACCACATGTTCTAACAAATAAGTCTACATCCAGCATCTAGAGCACCTGAGAGTCGATATAAATATTATAGCTATGTTTATATAAATTAATATTTAATACTGTTACCCTTTTCCTTAATACATAATGCAATCCTCTCTAGCATTATATTACTCTACTTTTTAAACAATAGAATATATGTATTTATTCCATAATATTATGTAACTATTAAGGTTGACGGATAAATAATGAAATGACATACCAAAATATTATTATTACTTTGTTTGCCTATTTTAAATATTTATAATTGAAACTATATAGCCTCGTTCTTCTACACAGCATCCATGCTTGCTCTTGTCGTAAGCTGCTCGTTCTTATTACCCAGCTTCGATATCTGCAAAAGCGCATCAACACCATAGCCGTGGAGAGACTGTATTTCCAAAGTCCCAGCCCAGTATTCGGCGTATATCCGAGACAGGGGCAGTCCCATCCCCAGCCGCAGATTTGGCGGCCTGCTAGACAGAGATGATAGTGAGTTATTATGGCTCGCCTGGATTGGCCTGGACGAATCGCCCGGGTCTCTCAACTCCTGGAGCGTAGCCGCCATCTTCGGCACGTGGTGGAGGTTTTCTAATCGGGCTTCGCTTCGGGGGCCTTTGGAGAATGACCAGAGATATGGAAGGATTTCTCGGACTATTCCACCACCTTGGTCTGAGACTCGTATGAACACGTGCTGAGGAGCTTCAGATATCGTGACCTCGATGGGAGGGGGTTTCGCTCCTCCAGGGGTTTGGCCTTGGTGTTCAACGACCGCCTGAATCGAATTCCTCAGGAGCTCTCCGATGATGTATTCGAGGTGGCTCAAGATATAAGGAAACGTGACATCCTGATGTCCTGCCAGTTTGATATCTGGCAGTATAACATCAGGCCCATATGCACTCCTTGCAAGTTTTTGCACCTCTTTACCACAGCGTTCCACGACTTCCTTGGCGTTGCACTTGAGAAAAACCTCGCCAATGAATTCCGAATCAGTGGTATTTTTGGCAGCATCTGGAAAGTGCCAGGGCGAATTATACGTCTCAGTCAACGCGAGGTGTTGTTCTGCTATGACACGCCGAGAGATTCGCTGGCAATAATTTTAGCAATGGACTCAGTTATTATTGGATAGGGGGAAATACTGCGCGAAGTATGGTGTTCATGAATTTATCCATGTCCTCGGGCTTCATGAGGTCTCGGCATTCTAAAATGCCCATTGCAAGCTTTGGAATGACAATCAGATGTTCTTGCAATGTTTGGTTGATAGTCTTGCAGAACCGCTCATTCTCTTCGAGCGTTTTTATCTCTGGAATGCGGCGAAGGTTCTCGAACGCCTGGTAATATAATTCATACACTTCACTGATGTGGTGGTTTGATACAACGACGTATGGCAACGTCTGCATGTCTCTTATCCTGTGGGCAAGCCTGTGGTGGCGGTCAGCTGACGCCATCCGTGAGAGTGTTGGCAATAGAATACCTGACTGGCAATTCTGTTCGAACATAATTTGCCGAACTAAGCAAACGAGCTTCTGATAATGACCTCCCGAAAACCATGAGCTGTCGTAGACTGATAGGCCTCGCCTCTTTCGCAACCCACCTGTGCTCAGGTTAGAAGGGGGTACAAGAGGTACGGTAACTGGGTAGACTCACTCGTCCAGCACAGATGCTGGCCTCCATGGAGGAGCTGCATGCGTGTATCCTCGTTTTGAGCAAACGAGCGTAGCTGCGGCTGACCTAGCGCTGATAGGAAGCTCGCGGGGACCTTGATGTCTGGCCAACGATCTCATCAACCACGCTGTCTTTCCGCCATGGCGCATACACGAGCGCAACATTACGGCGATTCCATGCGAGACAGCAAAAAAAAAAGGGGTATACCAGGTGCCTACTCGCAGTCAGGTCCAGAAGGGGGAAGGTGCCAGAGGCGGGGGAGTTTCCAGAGAGGACGAGAGATTATGCTGTCGGGGGTGACATACAGTAGATCTACGATGGTTCAGGATGTAAGTGTAAGAATTTCATATTGTGCCAGCCTTTATTCGTTAGAGTTGGTTGGGCGAAGCAGCAACTGAGAAAGTAGAGGACGACGTAGTAGTCATATTGGTCCTCTTAGCTATCGGCCGCAGGCCGCCGCCACACGTTCTCACGTGCTAATGGACGTGCAACTTTGGTAGGGACCATTTGGGGTCCTGCTGACTCATCTCTGTGGCGGATAAGTTGATTGAGCTCGTAATCGAGAATCAAAGTAGCATGTATGTACCGTGCCAAAGTTGACATTAATATAGCACAAAAGAATGATAGTATGAAGTCTTCTAAAATGGATAGGCTTGATGTCAGATAGACAGTAGAGCGCGCTTTATATCTTGTAGCCGAATTATGGCTTTGAGAACACATGGTGATCAACCCAGACTTCAATAGAGATTTATGATTAACCCCACCCACTGCACCGCCAGGCCTCCATATAGTACAGCACTGTGTAGCTCTGTGAATCCATGCTCCGGTTTGCTCTCTCCAGGCATTATAATACAATAATTCAATCTGAATTAGATGATTCACAGAATGAGACAAAAGTGAACTTTTGACGCGCATTTTGGAGTAATTAAAGGTTGTCTTTATCAACCGCGTCTGTCAGCTTCCTCTGCCGAGTACATACAACATATCTAGGCTGGACGTCATTGTCGGCAGTCAAGCGATTCAAGCCCGAACCTGAGCAAAAGCATCCACATTACGACTTCCTTCCGCCTCAAAATCGACCTGGTCACAACCTCTGCGCGCGAGATACGTGCTTCAAGGGCAACCATTGCTGTCGTAGCTCCCATCATTCCTTTTGGGAAGGCGCAATCAGAAAGTCCGGCAGTCCCATTTGTGCCGCTGGTGCGCTCTGTATCATCATGAATCAGGTACTGTGCAAACATTATTCCCACTTCGCTCCCAGCCCACTTCAACCCCACCTACCACTTCATGTCCGCCTTTGAATGTGCGAGGCGACATGTCATCATCTTCGGAAGGTTCAATAGCTAACTCTTACGACCGCGATCAGGCACTCGACGGAGAGACTCTGTCTCCAACTGGCATGCAAGTAGATGGCGACGAATACGTTGTTGAGCCTCAGGAGGGCGAGCCGGACGATGTCGCCATAATAAACACAGACGAGGACGGAGAGCAGGCTGCTGCTTTGCCAACTGCTGATAACTGTATGTCTTCAATACTCGCAAAGAAGTGGGTGGCGATACTGAATTATTCTCTACAGATGAGGCGATGAAGGCCGTGGTTCTGCCACGCTTAATTGAAGATCCCGAAATTTTGGCAGATGCTGTACATACCTGGAACATAGAACGATGGACGGAGCTTGGGAGGAAAGAACATGGCCCTGTTTTTGAGGCTGGGGGCAACCCATGGTGCGCACAGTCACCGACCGATATGTCTTCTAGATGCTGACGTTTGACAGGCGCGTTCTTATGTTCCCTTCTGGAAACAATGTTGAACATTGCTCGTTTTATCTGGAACAAGGATTTGAGGAAGGTAAAGTCCCCGACGACTGGTATTGCTGTGCACAGTTCAGTTTGGTTCTATGGAATCCGAACGACCCTTCGCTGTACACATCCCATACTGCTCACCACCGCTTTACAAAGGAGGAAGGGGACTGGGGATTCACAAGATTTGTAGAGCTGCGAAAGCTCTTCAATGTTGAGTGGGACTCATCTGGCAGGCCCCTAGTCGAAAATGAAGCAGCAAACATGACGGCATATGTGCGCGTGGTGAAGGACGAGACTGGAGTCCTATGGCACACGTTCAACAACTACGACTCCAAGAAAGAAACCGGCTATGTTGGATTGAAAAATCAAGGAGCCACGTGTTACCTGAACTCGTTACTTCAGTCCCTATACTTTACCAACGCCTTTCGAAAGGTTGGTGGATCTATTTGCGGGCACAGCGATGACAAGCTAACTCTCATAGGCTGTGTACCAAATACCGACAGAGGACGAGGAGAATCTTGCTAACAGTGCTTACACGCTTCAACGCCTTTTTTACCAACTGCAAACCTCGCCTACTGCCGTCAGCACGAACGAATTAACTAAGTCATTCGGGTGGGAAACCAGGCATATCTTCGAACAACAGGACGTCCAGGAACTGTCACGCAAACTGATGGAGCGGATGGAGGAGAAGATGAAGGGCACTGAAGCCGAAAATGTTCTTCCAAGGCTCTTTTGCATGAAGGTGAAGACATACATTTCATGCATTAACGTCGACTACGAATCCAGCCGCGTGGAAGACTTCTGGGATATCCAATTGAATGTCATTGGAAATAAAGACATCGAGGAAAGTTTCAAAGACTACATCGGGGTTGAAAAGATGGATGGCGAGAATCAATATTTCGCAGGGGAGGTGTTCAAATTACAGGATGCCAACAAGGGGGTTATCTTCCAAAGCTTCCCGGAAGTCCTACATTTACAACTCAAGCGCTTTGAGTATGACATGGAACGAGACGCGACGATGAAGACAAACGACCGTTACGAATTCCCGGAGACTTTCGACGCATCACCCTACTTGGCAGAAGATGCCGACAAATCTGAGCCATATATATACCAACTTCACAGTGTCTTGGTCCACAGCGGAGATCTGAATGCCGGCCACTATTATGCATTTATCAAGCCAACTAAGGACGGATGCTTCTACAGATGTGATGACGACAAGGTGATCAGAGCGACCATGCGAGAGGTGCTGGAAGACAACTTTGGCGGCGAAGTCGACTATGTGAATGGCCAAGTAAAGCCAGCCTTCCAAAAGCCTCCAGTAATTCGACAGAACAGCGCATACATGCTTGTCTACATTCGCCGCTCCCGGTTGGATCAAGTTTTGTTGCCGGTCACGAAAGAGGACACCCCTGAACATCTCCGTAAGTCTGGCCAATATAAAAATGAGCTTTAGCTGACATCTATAAAGAAAAGAAGTTAGATGAAGAAAACGCCCTGAGGGAAGCTCGGCGAAAGGAGCGAGAAGAACAGCACTTGTATCTAAATGCACGAGTGATGACGGATCGAACATTCAGAGAACATTCTAGCACTGACCTCACGACCTTCGACATCAATGAAAGAGAACCAGGTTGTGCGAAGAACTTCCGCGTTCTGAGGAGCTCAACCATTAAAGATCTGGCAACCCGGGTTGGTGCGGATATCGGTCAAGATCCGCGTCGGATCCGATTCTGGTTCATGGTCAACAGGCAGAACAAGACTGTGAGGCCGGATCAGCCAATTACTGATGTCAACCAAACAATTGAACAGGCACACCAGAAGCTATCTGGGACAAAGACACAAGAGATCAGGTTATGGGCAGAAGAAGCTGACCAAGTGGACGCAGTTGGCGAACCAATTTGGCCTGGACTTCCCATTCAGCAGGCCAATGGCTTGCAAAAGAATGACAGCATACTGCTTTTCCTGAAATGGTTTGACATTGACAACCAGGCGCTGAAATGCATTGGTCATGTTTACATTGGAAAAGAGCGCAAGGTTGAAGATCTTGTCCCGTTAATTCTCCAAAAAATGGGATGGCCGGATAAATTACCAAGTGGTGATCGAACCCAGCTCAAACTCTACGAGGTAAGTTTTGTCTTCATGTTTCTTCGCCGCATTTTCTAATGTTTGTTACAGGAGATCAAGCCACAAATGATCGACCCTATGAAGGGAAAGCAAACCCTGAAAGCTGCAGAATTGCAAGATGGGGATATTATTTGCTTCCAAAAAGCGTCAAACGCAAAAGCTGCCCACGAGCATGATAAAGAGTGGGTTTATTGTCTGCTGCCCGTTGAAGTGATGTAGCTAATGTTATACAGTGCCAAAAATAACAGGAGTCTCACCAGCCTCTCATCCAGTGCCGACTTCTCAAATGGTGCCAACCGCTCTCCTTCAAATTCAGCTGCACCTCGTCCGTCCGATCTGATTGAGGATGCGCAGCAGTTCTATGATTATCTTTTGTTCAGAAAAATTGTTCACTTCCTACCATATTCTAAAACAGCTGTCGACAGGCAAGAGGTCCTGGACATTGAGTTGAGCTCGAAATACTCGTACGACCAAATTGCGGCAAAAGTGGGTGAGAAGATCAACGTTGACCCTACCCACCTGCGGTTCCATACGGTCAATGCCACAACTGGAGCACCAAAAGCACCAATAAAGCGAAGCTTAAACCATACTCTACACACTATTCTCACTCCGCCCTATACAACATTTGGAAATGGCAACCAGAGAGTGGATGAGCTATATTTCGAAGTCCTTGAAATGAGTCTGTCTGAGCTTGACACCAAGAAAAGCCTCAGAATAATATGGCTTAGCGAGGGGATAACTAAAGACGTGAGTATCCCTTGTTTGTGTCTGATTACAGCCGGTTGATAAACGTTACAGGAAACTTTTGATGTACTTGTCCCTAAGATCGGAAATGTCAGCGATCTCATATCAGGCCTCATCAAAAAGGCCAAGTTAGATGACGAGGAGACTGCGGGTCCCATCCGAGTCTATGGGATCCACAACAATAAGGTGTATAAGGAGATGAATCCTGAATACAGCGTTTCGAGCATCTCCGAATACATCACAATTGTTGCCGAGCGCATTCCTGAAGAGGACGTCAATGTTGATCCTGCCCATTTTATCCAAGCCTTCCATTTCCAAGGCGAACCAAATAAACCTCATGGGTTCCCCTTCAAATTCTCTATTCAGCGTGTAAGTCAAAATAGAAAGCCCCCCTACTTGTTGATATACTTTACTGACGAGTCGAAGGATGAGAAATTTTCTGAGACCAGGAAGCGCCTCGAGAAGCGGACAGGCATCAAAGGCAAGAATTTTGACAAGATCAAATTTGCCGTTGTTAAGCGTAGCTCTTATTCGAAGCCAACATATCTAGAAGATGGTACATCTACTCCTATCCTGCTCTTCTCGTACAATAGACTGACTTGTCATAAGATGATATATTATGGGACGTTGCTACTAATGATGACGACCTTCTTGGCCTTGACCATGTTGATCGGACGAGATTAGCACGTAATGGCGCAGTTGATCTGTTCCTCAAGTAGGTTTATGAGACTCTTAACGAGCTACGGGATGATTTGTCACGCCTGTCATGACTGGAAATAAAAATGTTGGGATTGGCACATGATTGGTTGTGGTAAACTATTCATAGGAGCGTTCAGGGGCAGTGGTAGAAAACTGCATGGCGCAGCGCAGTGGTTAAGACAGTTCGATGGATTTATACAAGCTGTACAACACCAAACCATAGTAGTAACAACAATGTGCATAGTTTGAATTTACTTGGAATGTTCTGTGCTTGTTGGTGTTTGAAAGTGATTATATGTACTATGTTTATTATCATGTGTGGCGGCAACTTCCGTGCCTGGCACATCCACTTTGGCCAAGGGGCATTCTGTCATCAGCATCGACCATCTCGCGACTCTTGACATTAGAGCTCTCACGGAACAGCAAACCCAACTCCTCCCACAAACGTCAGGCGAGGAAACTTAATAATCTCACCATGAGACTTTTGGTATGGGCCTGCGGCGTCCTGGCGTCGTTATCGCCCATCGTCTCTGCGACCGCCCTCACCTATAAGTTGAGCGCCAACGAGAAGGCCTGTTTTTTCAGCTCCGTGGAGCATTCAGGAGCGAAGATCGCATTTTACTTTGCTGTAAGCACCTACACATGGGTTGATACTGTATCTACGAGTTACTAAAGTTCAATTGCGCCCAGGTCCAAGCAGGAGGCTCATTCGATGTCGACTATGAAGTTGTCGGCCCCAACGAGAAGATCATGATGGACGGCCAGAAGGAACGCCAGGGAGACTTTGTCTTCACGGCTAATGATGTTGGGGAGTACAGGTTCTGTTTCAACAATGAGATGAGCACCTTCGCCGAGAAATTTGTGGATTTCGAGATAACTGTGAGTTGGACACGTGCAACGAACTGCTCCCAAACCAAGCGCTGACTGTATACCCCTCCAGGTCGAGAATGAAGAGCGCACAAGCTTGCCATCCAAGCAAGGGACTTCGCCCGAGCAAACCTCCGCCCTGGAAGAGTCCATCTTCAAGCTCTCCGGCCAGCTCTCAACAATAACCCGCAACCAGAAATACTTCCGCACGCGCGAGAACCGTAACTTCAGCACCGTCCGAAGCACAGAACGGAGGATCTTCAACCTCAGCATAATAGAAAGCTTGATGATGATCGCAATGGCTGCGCTGCAAGTCTTCATCGTGCGCTTCTTTTTCCAGGTAAGCTCCACGGTGGACTACCAGTCAGTTAAGAAGCTCATGTTGTCACCTCAGGGCGCCAGGAAGGGCTATGTATGAAGGAATGTTGGGAGAGTTAACTGCATGGCGTTACGGGATTCCTGGACTTTTATGTGGCAACACGATTGGAACGAACAGGGAGGGGCATGCCTGCCTGGCAGGAAGGAGCACATTGTTTTTGGAGACCGTGACAACCTTAGTAGAGTACAATATAAAATCACATGACCCAACTGAAGCGTCTTTTCTGGGTTCTGGCTACCAAGCATAAACAGTCACTTTCACGTACAGCGTGACTCAGTCCGATGAGTCGATGAGATTTCTTGCTCACCCTGGAAATGGGAAGGTCTACTACGGCGGCTATAGGTTCACATATCTTGTTGTACCGTGGCAGTTCGTAGCGCGACGCGCTTATCGCTCAAACTAATACCCTTTTAGCTTAGCTCGCCTCATGGCAGCATAATCCATCCTCTTTACTTGGCCATGATTCCAGAATCTCAAAAGTAAACTCACCTGACGGACATTGTAGCAACGCGCCATGGCGTCCTTATCATCCTCATTATTTAAGGCCTTGCCTCTCCCCAAATACACTGGCGAAGAAGAGACGATATCACAGCACGCTCAACAACGAGGTCCGCGCATCGTTGGTGCTGAGGCTTTGAACGAATCTCAGATAGTATTAAAGGTAACAACCCAAGCCAGTATGCTCCAGTATACTCGTCCTAACTTGACCGTGCAGAAATCCGGCCCACCGCCCTATGGACGGAGAGCAGGATGGCGGCCTCGAGGTGCAGACGACTTCGGCGATGGGGGAGCCTTTCCTGAAATCCCAGTTGCACAATATCCGATGGACATGGGCAGGAAGGGGCAAGCAACCAGTAATGCGCTTGCTGTCCAGGTCGACGCCGAAGGGAAAGTGAAATACGACGCTATTGCCCGCCGCGGTCACAACGACAACCGAATCGTTCACGCTTCCTTCAAGGACCTGATTCCTCTGCGACAGCGTGCCGATGCTGGGGATATAAACTTAAGTCGCCCGAGCGAAGAAGAGGTGGCGGCCTCAACAGAAAAGACGAAGAATGCCCTGGCGGTGCTGGTCAGCGGTGCGGTCGCTGCACAAAAACCCAAGAACGTCAACGTAGGGGCGAGGAAGGACCCGACATACGTCCGGTATACACCAGCGAACCAGATGGGCGACAATACAAGGAAGAATGACCGGATAATGAAAATCGTGGAGCGACAGCAAGATCCGATGGAGCCACCGAAGTTCAAGCACAAGAAGATCCCAAGAGGCCCACCCAGTCCACCACCCCCAGTGATGCATTCGCCACCCCGAAAATTGACAGCAGAAGACCAAGAAGCCTGGAAGATCCCCCCACCGGTATCCAACTGGAAGAATCCAAAGGGTTATACTGTTCCGCTGGATAAGCGCCTGGCAGCAGATGGACGTGGCCTACAAGACGTGACGATCAATGACAAGTTTGCACAATTTGCCGAAGCTTTGTTCACGGCTGATCGACACGCAAGAGAAGAAGTCAAGCAGCGCGCAATTATGCAACAGAGGCTGGCAGAGAAGGAGAAGGAGCAAAAGGAGGACCACCTTCGCATGCTAGCGCAGAAGGCGCGCGAAGAACGAACAAATGCTGGGGCTGGTCGAAGAGAGTCACGCGACTCGAGGTCAAGATCTAGAAGCTATTCGGGCTCGGAATCGGATTACTCCGGTAGCGACGAGGATCAGGAGGTACGGGAGCGTGAGAAGGCACGGCAGGAGAGGCATCGGGAGGAAGAACGTAAACTCAGGCAGTCGAGAATGGGAGCAGAAAGGCGTGTCCAGATGATGGCAAGGGAGCAAAATCGTGACATATCCGAAAAGGTGGCACTCGGTCTTGCCAAACCTACTCAGTCAACAGAAAGCATGTGGGACTCCAGGCTCTTCAACCAGACGAGTGGATTCGATACAGGGTTCAACGAAGATCAAGCATATGACAAGCCATTATTCGCGGCACAAGATGCCATTAGCAGCATATACAGGCCGCGGCAAAATATGGATGATGGGGAGGATGAAGAAGCCGCAGGTAACGAGATGTCGAGGATACAGAAATCCAGTCGTTTCGAAGTACTTGGCCGGGGTGGCTTCAAGGGTGCAGAGGATGCTGAGGTAGGCGATCATATATCCCAGCACAAATTGAACAATGTGGCTAACAATATTCTGCAGGAACGTGAAGGACCTGTTCAGTTCGAGAAAGATATCGGTGAAGACCCTTTCAATGTCGCGGAGCTGATTTCAGAGGTGGAGAAGGGCGGAAGTGGAAAGAGATATGGGATCCAAGCTGACGAGCCACGGGCGTCAAAGCGCGCGAGGATGGACGATGACGATGAAGCATGAGCATTGAGGAACTTTGTGGGATTCAAATTGGGAAAGGAGACTACGGTTTTTTCCAAGAGCTAATATTACAATGGGAGGCGCCATTTGGATTTGAAGGCTTGTAGCATTATAGCATGGCGAGGGAGTTAGCGGAAGGACCGCGGGGTCTCCCTGGTGTACAAAATACGAAAGGGCTTCTATCGTGGTTCACGTAATATATAGAAATACATCCCAAAGACTGATGTCTTGAATCCAAATATAATTCGTGTATGTATTTACATGTAATACAACATTACCCTTCAGTAGCTCTCGCCGAGAATCGCTGTGAAATCATTCCATCGCAGCCAACTATCAAAGACTTGATATCTCCCAAGTCTATAAAGTCCGCTTTCCAAACGCCATGCCGCTCATGCACATACCATTTCCACCTCTTTGTACAAGCCATACACATACATAATCTTACAACCGGACCGGAGAGTTTCTCCATAAACGCCACTGGAACATATCCCCCCCTAACCCATGATACCACAACTCCCACAATCAGTCCTCTTTCGGTTGCCTCATATAGGAATCGATGGCCGCACTGAATAGCGCAAAGCCGCCACATCCGAGAGCAGCCGCTTGTGGTCCGGCTGGCGCAGCAAGCACGCCTCCAGTAATGCATCCAGCGATAATACCATTCGACAGGACATTCTTCGCCCTATAACCTTCTATACAGCACTCCGTACCGGCGAAAATGGCGCCGACTTTGCCGAAGTTCTTCGCGGACGAAAGAGAGCGCTGGCCCATGTCCTTGAAACCTTTTCGTAGCTGCTCTTTGAGCGGGAGGTTGCCCATGGCTCGGCCTTCTGGGGTCAGAGGGGTATCATAGGACATCTGTAGCAGCAAGTTAGAAACCGACGGGACTGGTAGATTGAATGCGCGGCTATCATTCGAGGGGTTGGTCAACTTACAGATGCCATGAAGAGACCGAACGCGCCACCCAAAGCAAATCCCATCGTTCCGGACAAAACAGTCTTCGCAGGACAAGACTCCATAATCATTTGCATCTATCCAAGTCAGTACTAAGTCATAAGGCGCCAACTGACATTGCGCATCTCCATGTCCGGTCGGACCCGTTCAAGGATCATATATGGGGTTGGACCAACATTTTTTACCGCAGCCATGGCGTCCGCATCGCCTCCATTCATCTGCTGGCCACCAAACCCGCCAAACATAGGCCCGTTCATTTCGATATCTGGATGTCGGCGCTGTGGCTGGCCTTTGAGTGTTGCGGTCGTACTGGTGTCCCTCCAGGTTGGCATAAGAAATATAAATTCTGCCATCCAACTCCGCTTAGCTAAGCTTTTCTGGGCCACCTCGGGACATGGCTGAACTCCACCCACCCCGGACTTAACTCCTCATTTTGATAAACTTGATAACGTATATTATATATACCTATCGCATTGATTACGGCTTCTCATTTGGAAGATATAATTATTCGAGTATTGGGAGGGTTTTAAATAAGCACGTGAACATCAATTAATTTTGTTGCCTTCTGTGGCTCTGGTGGCTAGGCATAAAGGGGATGAACTACAGTGCTTGTGGTCATGAAAAGTGTAAAAGGGTATTTGTGGGAGTAGTGAGCGTTGAGAACACCTCTACAATGAATATAGGACTTCAGAACAGGTAACACTAACACAGGGCAAACGGATCTATCCAAATTTGATATTCTCTCGTACGCACAGCTACTCTTCAAGAGATTTAAGCAGTACGAGTATAGAATCTAAATAAGCTTCTACCATCCATCAAAAATCGTCGATATCCAGTATCAGTAATCGTACAGACCTAGCGTCAATAAGCGTCCGTATCCAGCATCAATAAGTTCGTAAAGCGCATTATATACATCTGGCCATTTCAAGGCAGGTTGTTCAGTAAAAGTCGTGCCTCGTTGTCAGAGATGATTTTGTCCTTAGACAACTGCATCCCGGAGTTATCGTGGCCGTTGTTTGGTGATTGTGGCGGAGGCGTGAGACTGTTTTCAAACTCTTTAATAAAATTCGATGCTGTGCGCTTCAAATTCACAGGAGTAAAACTATTAAATGCCGCCCACGGTGATTCGTCTTCCACAGGAGGCGTGTCGGTTATCAAAGATCCCTTTAGCTCACTAGACTCGGCGCTTGAAACATGTAAGTAAAAATCTTACAATAAGTCATTGGAGCGCTGAAGTTCTTCTCACCATGGTTTCCCCGCCTCGCTAGCGTCATCCGACGATGGCATGGTACTATTGCTCCACCGAGGTGAAGCTTCCTTTGAAGAAGGGGAGTCCCAATTTGACCAATCATCGTCGACTGTCGAGGTAGACATGGTCGTTTTATTTGGCGGCGGAGTTGACGGTTGGGCAGGTTGCGTTTGTGATAGTGACTGTGGGCCAGTATTCTTTGCCCTCGACACTGGAACTGCCTTCGAAGTTGACGCTGTCCCACGGTCCCTGCTGTTGGACTTCTTTGTTATCGGGCCATGGTTGGCCTTTTTCGCCGCCCCTCCGGTACTCGCGACTGTTCTAGGATCATCTGCAAACCTGCTTGGCTCCTCCCCTGTAGTAAATCGATCGAGGGCATCTTCACCGACAGTTGCTTGTCTCAAGTCCTCCATAAATGTCCATAACCCTGCCTTTAAATCCTCCGCAATCTGCTTAACGCCAATAGTCGTACTGCCCTGGTAAGAATGCCTTGCTCTATCCGATGTGATCCTAGAAAGGCCTTGGCTGGTATCCGGCATTGTCATCTTCCTGGGTATCGCAGGAAGACCGGGGCCAACGTCAAAACTATCCCTACTCCTCTCCACAGTATCGAAGCTTGGGTACTGTCCATTCGGAGACCTATCTGGAGATAACAACGATAGCGCACGGGTATGGCCACCCGTGATTATTTTCCTCCGCGATACTTTGGTGACGTTTGCCGCAAGAATCGCCTTTCGGCGATCCAGTTCGGCACTTCTTCTAGCAATATCTTCATCGCCTAAGGGAGTGGCTTGGCCCTGGATTGTGTCCTCTAGTTGCATCGGTTCGAGCCTCCGAACCAGCCTAATTTCTGCCCTCTTCTTATCTGCTTCATGAATCGCCCATTGTGTTTTAAGCTTCTTCAGCTCCACTTCAGCTCGGTTTAGTTCCTCTCGAAGCTCGAAGACCTTTCGCTCTTGTCCAGCTAAAGCCTGCATAAACCCGGCTGAATCTTGCGGTGACGGTAATGCCGATTGATTGGCAGCGAGGGGTGATGGAAATGCGGAGTTTTGAGTCGGTGTCTGTCTTCCAGGGGACATTGTCTCGGATGGTTGCACTGGAAAGCTAATTGATAACCGATTGTTCTTCTTCGATACTAACGATAGTGGCCTGCTCCTCGGCTCAGGTACAGGAGGGGGCAACATTGACGACTCTTCTCCTGGCGCCGGTGTGGCCTCCGGAATTGCGGGCGGCATATCGTTCGTACTCAGTATCGTAGGGGATGCAGCTAACTTCGAGCTAGAAGCCTGCTGTTGGTTCGTCGTATCCATCGTGTCTCGGGGGGGTAGCGCCGCGAGGCAGATGTCGTCACGGCTTTATGATATATAGCTTGTTCAATGAGATATCATGTTGTGGCGCTTCCAGGCACGACGAATCAGTGTAATATTTTGTAAAGAGCGAATGTGTTCCGTTTCGAAGGATATGTCATTGGAAAGACTGCTGGGTGGCGGTCTGATGTTTGGCTGGCCTCCTTACCAAATGCAGCCCTGTACGTACGAGTAAACACCGATCCATGTCGTAGGTTAAATTAGTAGGGTGCCGCTACTGACTCGAAGAGAGTGTCAGATGGTCACGTGCATTCGCGTTATCCTCGCGAAAACTGCAACCGCATTGACTTGTCATCTCTTAACCCCAGTATTCCAAATTACTATTGCGGCAATGTTGAACTAAACCCACCACCAACTGGAACGAACACTGTAACCTCATTCTATTTGGCCCATATTTTGAGCCCTAGGTTTGAGATGTCTAGTTGCGTTCATGCCTTTTCGATTCGCGCACATCTGCGATCTCCTTGAGCGGTTAGACCAGGTCTATTCGCGATATCCACCATATCTCCCAAAAGATGCCACACAGAAGTCACGAGATGCTGTTCTATATTGGTTCAAGAAGCATGGGGAAAAGATCAGATACGACGCAAATGGCATAGTTTTGCTATCGACGCTGTTCCCCGAGAGAACCCAGAGAGTGCATGAGTTGGACAGCAAAAGCTTGGAGAAAATAATTTCCCGGGCGTTATCACTGCCATCTTCGCGAGTTGCTGACCTGACGCGTTGGAGGGAGCCTGGAGCGGGAGTCGGCGATTTAGGTGCATGTGTAGAACGAGTGGTCAATCAAGATGTAAAAGAGGTTAGTTACCAGAATCGAACTGTAGCAGCTATAGTTCCTGTTGCTGACTATGACTCCCAGGAAACTGCTGTACAGCCACGAGCGAGCGGAGTTACCATCGAAGATATCGAGCAAGTACTGGTAGCCTTTGCTAGCCAGACTCCTCTTTCAGCGCCCCCCGTGAGACCATTGGCGCTTGATGAGATATGCGGTGCTCCGACAGCGTCACTTGGCACATTGTACCAGCGACTGCCTGGTCGAGAGTCCAAGTGGCTGACTAGACTTATTTTAAAAAGCTACTCGCCAGTCATTGTTCCGGACCAGCTGGTCTACATGTTATATCACCCATTCCTTCCTGACTTGTTAGAAGTCGAACCAGATTTCTCGGCAGCTCTATTCCTCCTACGTGGAATGAATATTCCTGCCTTGGTCCACCAGGAGTATGTATCCCTGGCCGAAACGCCAAGGGAATATATGCAGCGTTAGACAGCAGACGGGGTTTGGATAATGAGATTCGATTCAAAGTAAAACATGATGAGTTCCAATAAAAAAATATGCATTTGTTCATATAAAGCTGCTAGTTTTTGTAAAGAAATATCCCTTCCAGGCAATAGTTTGCTAAAAGAGACCCAAACAACTGCGACAAACGTTCATGCTTCTTCATCCCCATCTCCATCTCCATTCCACCGGCCAATAATGTTTCAATTATTAATATTGTGTTTCTCGAGGAATGCCATTTAAGCAGCCTCGTCATCATCAAGACGCAGGGCGCCTTCGTTGTTCAGGCCATGGCTCCAGAATCCCTCAATGGACGGAGCCGTTCTAGCATGAGTGGACAAGAGCCACAAAGCAAATACCGGCTTGGCCAACACATCCAGTACAACGTACCAGATAATCTCCGAGTCAACTGACAATTTGCCTTTTCCAGCACCGAGAGCCCAGATAATTGGATAGATTGTCCAGAGGACAAGAATGAATCCTCCGACGGCACCGAACAGCCTGGCGGTTCCACTACCTCTCTGGGACGCGTTACGTCGGCCTCCAACAATGAGTTGATAGACCACAACGAGGTATGCCAGCCACGAAATAATGTAGAATCCCCATCTCTGACCCTTTGTCTCGCCGAGAGCTGCGAAAAGGCCGGTGAGGATCATGGCGGCATCTGCCACGAGGGTGACGAGGATATCGGCGCCATTAAGTCCAGCAAGGAGTGCAAGGCTGAGAAGTATCAAAGGAGTCGTGAGAAGCCAGTCAACATATCTGGCCCAGAATAGTTGCCGGAAGACATCAACATGGTGTACTGGATCGGTGTGTCGGTGGCACTTCGAGGCTATCGTATGCACGAACGAGTTTCCTCCTCCAGTAGCCATGCCAAAGTACGAGATAGTGGCGAATGCCGCAATGAAGGTCGCTATAATATGAAATACACGTTTTTCCTAATAAATGGTTAGTATTGCTGTAATATTGTTCAATGGGAAAGAGGGAATCTCACTACTGGGACACGCCAGGCCATGCTAATAAAGGCAAGCGTGGATAGGAGCATGATGATGAAGCCTACCCACAGAGCAACATGTCCAGCATGGCCTAATTCTTGGTAAACAGGCAGGTCTGGAATAACTGTGGGCTGCACGGAGTTCTGGTTAGCCTGAGATCCCTTCCAAAGCAACTAGGTCTTCCAAGAGCTATACTCACAATTGGGGCTACAGATGGATGGGCAGTTGCAGTTGGGAGCAAGCTGCTCAGCTTTGTATACTGAGGCATAACTGGATCGACGAGCATGGTGTCGACTTGAGAACGTCTCGTGCAGAGTTGATATGTCCGGTACTGTAAAGGAAATATAGCTAGGTCAAAAACTAAGATTCCAGGGAAAGAGGAAGAAGGAGAAGACAGTTAAAAGTAGGATATAGAGATCCTATATGGAAAAAATTGGTTAAGAGTCTTAGATCAAGACCTGTATTGTGGGGGTTTGGGGACACTTATCAAGCCTACGTGCTGCTCATCCATCAATGGTGTATGAGAAGTATCAGGTGAGAGCGGAGATGATGTAGGTAACTCAAGACTATGTCTGGACTTTGTAGATATGATTGGATATCAGATGGTGAACTAGCTAGTGTGATTGGAAGATATACAAGATCGTGTCTCGATCTGCGAGAACTAGGCTTGGCATGGAGACACGAAATTGTGACTATGTAACCAGACTGTCAGTTACCAATCATGTAGATATGTTTTTGGGATACGACACGGAAAATCTAGACCATCAGGGAAATGTTTGGGCTTGTTGTGGTAACTTATCACCGAATGTAGATGACGTCAACGATCCCCGGGAGGGTATTATTAACAGGCATACCAAACACGCAACACTTTTTGCCACTATATACATGTAAACTTGTTAGAGATGCTGCAATGATTCGTACTGGTGACAGTGCCCGGTAAGATGTGTAAACGAATTTGTAACTATCCAATTCTCAATTTTCATATCCAAACATGATATACCCCAGATAGATGACCAACGCCAACGAAGTTTTGGAAATTCGTGCCATGAGCGAGAGAGCACTTTTTGAGCTTCGTTTGGAAGCCAAAACTCTTTTATCTGGCCTCTAATTGGGATACTAATGCTTCAAGAGCTCCCTCTGATCTTTCCGAAGGCAGTATTACTACCCCAGCACGGGCTGTAGATAAATATGTCAGCTCTCCTCCGTCAGAGTCAAGGCTCCTCGTCTGGTCTACCAGCCGGCCAGCGACACCGCAGACAATACCCGTTGATTCCAATGGGAGGTTACTAAGATCCAAAAATATCGGAACTAGGTCACAGTCTGTGTCCCCAGCAATGAAGTTTCCAAACAAGTAGAGTAAAGCCTTATCGATGAGCAGTGATGGTGCATCATCTTTGGTCAGCGTTACAGAGAGAAAACGCGGCTGTGTTGCCAAAGCAGCCACAAGACTTAGATAGAGGTTAGGTTCAACCTTTTGCAGCCAGGTTGAATGAGCCGGTGCATCATTGCTGTCGTTGGAAATCGGCCGTGATGAGTAGTTGCTGTTGGAATCGAGCTCCTTCCCCGAACACTGGGCGAGATATAGGCCGTCCTTGATAAACGGGACGACATTTCTTTGGCTTAAGAACCTAAAAGTGCGTTCCTGGAGTTCAACAACACTCGACGGTGGTGGAGTAGATGGCTTGATAGCATCAGAGCTGGTGTCCCTGGAATGTGAAATCCCAGACGGAGCTACATATGCAGCATCACTCTCTGAGAATTCAAATTTTTGTTCCAACAGGGCTTGGACCACGGTTTTGTGGTCTTTGGCAGGCACCAAAATGAAGTCCGTATAATAGGTCGTGATAAAGAAGATCGAGATCCCGGCCATGGCCAGAGGCGCTGTAAGGTCCATCACTCTCTGGCTCGCCTCCATCCCAGCGCTGCTGATGGAGAAAACCAGATACGGCTCTCGGGAGATGGTGACCTGTTCACGCGCGTCCTTTGGCAAAAGATCCATCGCCGGCTGGAAGACACTCTCGGCATAGTCTGTTCGGCACACGATTGAACATTCTATTGGCGTAATGCTAATGTTGATGAATCCTTGCTTGCCATGAATTGGTGACGGATCTGGCATGTGGTCCCGTGCCTCTGCCGATTTTGGTACCACGATATCATGAGGTAGCAAGACGCACAGTATTGGCTGCAGAAAGCTTGAATAGAGAGACAGCGGAATATGGATCAGACTAAAGTTCCCGTCCTGCATATACCAGTTAGCATTTTATGTCTCAAATCCTGCACGCAGGGACCGCTTGTTGGTGTTGGAGGTCTTTCAGGGTCCAACAACACCCGGGCTGTGAAAGCAATCAGCCGGGATGTTGATTATGTGCTTACAATGAACGATATGTGGGCGGTCATGTTGACCTTAATTGCCAATTTGGCCGTACACAGATGCTGGCCACTTAACTACCCAACTGGCGGCTTTGTCTGTGATTTGGATTCCCTTGTCTTTCGGCTTCCAGGTATTTGGGCGTTGAAAGATGACTCGAACGGGCTTTATTTCAAAAGGCTAAACGCCAGTTATGAGCTATGTTAGGTGAATGTTTCTGTATCCACCTGATTTGTTATCATTAGGTATGACAAAATAATGCGATGGGGCTATATGAATGAGTTGCGATGCTCATCGACCCCGTTTCATGCTATTGTGCAGACATATCCCGGGGGAAGACGAGAAACGGCGTCTATCAGTTGTCAGTTGCAACCCGAACGGCAGAAGAAAGTATGGAAGGATCTACGGGGTCCATATGCTTATCTCTGTGCGCTACCATGAACCACTAACTTTGGGGAAGCTTGGAGTTACAGTAGCTGATAATTTTACGAAGTAGAGAGGCTAATTATGTGTCGTGCATGATTAGGTGCGGGGAACAGCCTTGAGCCGAACGCTGATAACGGGCGTGGACGGGTGATTTAATTGGGCGTTAGCGACACCCGTTAGACGATTATCACCAAACGCTAGACGCTGAATACTCTAGTATAGTATAATTATCTTATCTTCTGGCGCCTTCGGAATCGGAATCGAAGACGACTTATTGTGCACATTAGCTTGCTGTGCTCTTAGCTGTCGTACATCACATTAGACATATGTATTCCGTAATATAATCGCCGCCATATATAAACTATAGTACCGAGGTTGGACTCGTCTGATATTCTCAAAAGTTGAAATAGCCCACCCAGGCCCACCCAGTGTCGCTCGCTTTATCTGTATGCACTGGACACGGTAAATACGAGGAAAATTGTGAGGCACTGGTAAATATAGACCCATATCTAGACTTTCTCCGCCACGTGGTAATTGCTTGTATTTATTGGTGGTATCTCAACTACCATTATGCTATTCGAAAGCGGTGCAAAACTGCCCGAATATTATAATACATTCAGTCTCATCTGTATCCAGGATGACCGTTATTATGGCCATGGCCAGATCCACCATGTGTGCTCGGTTGTTGACCAGAATCTCTGCCAGGAGGAGGATACTGAGGGGGCCAGCCCCCAGGAGTGGCCTGATAGCCATGCATCGGTTGCTGCCATTGCGATGAGTCCGGAAACTGTGGTGGAGGGGGAGGAGGAGGTTGCTGCCATTGTGATGCGTCTGGAAACTGTGGTGGAGGGGGTGGAGGAGGTTGCTGCCACTGTTTATTTGTTGACCATGGTCGCCATGATGAACCTGCTTTGGCTTGGACTCCGGCTTCTGCTCCTGCTCCTACTCCTGCTGCTGGCATGAGAACCGGCATATTTCTGCTTCGGAACCTGCTTTGGCTTGGACTCCGGCTTCTGCTCCTGCTCCTACTCCTGCTGCTGGCATGAGAACCGGCATATCGCCGTTTCTTGGCGTGATGACTGTCTCGGCTTGAACTTCGACTCCTACTGGAGTTGCGACTCAGTGCCCTGGACCTTTCGGTTCCGGGAGGCCCATCTGATTTGCTTTTGTTCATCCTCCTCTTCATCTTCTCACAAAGCGCAGTTGACCATCCATAATAGCCTTCGTCGCCTGCAACCACGTCGCCCAGATCGTCTCGGAGAATTCGGCGACCAATCTCGTCCACGTCCCACGTTGGAGCTTCGTTTTCGTCGTGACAGGCGACTGGGTCGTAGATAGTCTCCACTTCTTCTAAAAACGCCTTTACGGAGGCAACAAGTTCTTCATCCACCTGCCCTGGCACGAACCGCATGGGCTTGACAAGGGTGGGGTCGATTGGCCTCGTTGAATTGGGTATAATATGCTGCATGAGATTCCCTGCTGGCAAATCGTACCAGGGTAGGTTTTGGTCGCCATGCATTGCAGGCATAGTAAATGGGACATCTTTGGCAGACTTAGCTGCGACATTAGATACTGCCCTAGAATCCGAGTCTGCCGGTTCGTTCGTTGTTGAATTCGATCGTTGGGCGGCTTCAACTGCCTGTCGGATCTTATTTATATCGCTCGTTGGGTAGTAATTTTTCTCCGCCCATATGCCAAGCAGATTCTCAACCTTCCGTAAATGCTTCGGGCTGTTTTTGAACGAGGCGACACTGGAGAAAAGGTTGGCGAGAAGAGGTAGGAAGTTGTCAGCAACAGAGGCGTCTCTATCGCGGATCTTGGTATGGTAAATCAGATCACTGATCAGGTATAGTATGTGTAAACGCTTTCTTTTCGCTGAAGTTTCACTCTTAGTTGACAGCAATGTACTTCTATCTGCGTCTGAAAATGAGGCTGAGAGCACGGCTAGAAATTTCGCGAGAGCTGTAATTCGCGTTGTAGACTGGATGACATTGGAAAGAACCCATCGTTTGCACCTCTATCACCGATCGTCTTTTAGCCATCGTATGAAGTTATACCTGGGAACATTTTGCCAAACCTGGATATTCGTTGGTGAGCACTGTGTCGACACGGCGCCGAGGAGCGTGTGGAATTGTGTTATATCATCGCGAGGTACTGGTATGGGGTCTGGCCTTAGTAAACTTGCTGCGAATGTAGCCTTTGCGATGGCTATTTGATGAGACGCCATATTGATGGGCTTACTTCGCAAGTTTGGTCTTGACGCGTTGCGAATTGCCTGTCGTCGGCATCAACAATGACGTCTAGTTGGTCCAACGATTCTCGGGTTGTCAGCCTTGTCTCTTGGCGTTAAATTTCATGTGCTAGCCGCCATAGAAATCGAGCAGATAATAAGTTCACACGGCGCCACACAAATCTACTGATGTTACTGTATGGTATAGCATGAAGTGTAAATAGTCTTTCCTGTCAAATCTTTATGATGTGGTTTTCAAATGTCAAATGTATGTGCAGTACGTCAGGAGGACTATCTGATTTACACAGCCTCTTCATATAATACATCTGTCTGTAGTGGAGAGGAGGGTAATATAGTACAGTATACGAGAACTTTGCCATCCCGCCATTGATGTCATCTCTCTAATATCTTATTCTGTCCCAAAAGTGGGAACAACTTGTCTGGGTCAGCCCAGGCCTAATAGCCTACTTTCTGTGACACCTCAACTAAACCTGTCCCCTTTCTTCGTCTGGTATGGCTGACTTGCTTCGTACTTGCTCTTCTCAATCACTCGTTGGGAGTCACTCCCTGGATCGTGCCGCATTGGCGCCGGGTCGGAGCTTGCCTCTTGACTTGGGGATATGTTCGAACCACCTCCTTTACCGCTTTGTGATGAACCGCTGCCTTGGCCATATCCGGGGTGCTCAAGCGATGCTAAACGGCGACGCTTCGCCTCAGCCTCTTGGAATCGGGTCTGTCGGTCTGCGTTGATAGACTTCTTTGCGAAATAATATGCTGCCCCGCCGGCTGTTTTTTACAGTCAGTATACCGCAGTCGCTGGAATGGATAAGCACCTACCAACACACAAGGATCCCCATCCTACCCTGTTATGCAGATACTGTCAGCATTCGCATTGCCTTCTCCATTGGGGGTAGGAACCATACCAGAATGATTTAACCTGCGCAAGAATCAGTAAGCTGCTTGTGAGCTGAGCGCAATGTGAATGTACTGACAGTGTTCATTGCGAAGAATGTGAGACGTAGTCAGCTCTTCAGGAGTATATTTCTCTAGACTTGTAATACAAAGATGCTGTTGACTTGGTGTTGTGGCTGGAAGATCGTGGAGAATTTGTGTTGATGAGCTCAAAATCGGACGTCAATGGACCGGGACCGGGCGCGACAGCACTGTCCCTCTGATTACGTAGTGCTCGCTTTCATGCACAATATGTTCGGTTCCTGTATGGCTTCCGCACATTTAAGGTATTAATGCGCTACGTGAACCCTGCCAACCAAGTAAACCTCCAAGGTTGACGACTTGTGGCGGAACTTGCCCAGAAATAGCAACCTCAGGAAAACCACAAGCCGATCAACGGCCCTGCGACGTCTAGAAAAGCCACAGGATATTTGTCTAGTGATTACGATAATCTGGTTTGATATTTGAGACGCGATCAAGGTAGAGTCGACGACGATACAGCGCCTGTCACTACAGCGAAAACCGCCGCGTCTTATCCGAAAGAGTCTCCACAAATACTGGTCTTACTGCCAGTGATTCAACAACGACATCCCAGCTTGCTCTTCGCAGAGAGTGTTCTCCAACAATAATGCGCTTTGAGGGGCATCTGTAGTCTATGGATAGTGGACCAAAACGATAATGTCGACAGGATCTCAAAAGTACTCGACTCGTTACCTGGCTCATTAGGTGGGGTCCTTGGAAGAGTGGAAATAAACATAAAACGCAAATATGAGCGGCAATGGTCCCGATAATACGGATGCTTCATCCATTGTAAGCCTTCCCTGATAATTTATATTTTCACTATCCTGACCAAAGTACAGAAACCAGTCTCTTCGTTGCTGTCGCATTTCGAACAACTGACCACCCCCGCACCGATTGGCAACAACATACGGTCGAGATCTCAGTCGCCCAATCCAATAGCCCATCAAACTCTCCGCAGCAGCCCTGCGTCTCCTACAGGGCTACATACACAAGAGCCCGCTCCCAATAACTGGCAAAATGGCTCTGGACGGCTTCAACCAACAGCAGCTGAAGCTGGGCGCCAAAGACCTGTGTCTACAGGCCCGAAATTTGCGTCTCAATACTCGCCAGCTGTCACGATAGAGCCACCGAAGTCACCACCTAAGCCGAGCAATCTCAGCTTGACAATACCTGGTTTGCGGGGTTCTTTGGCCCCGGACACTCCCGTGGCGGCTTCAGCACCAGGTGTCGCATCAGCAAGACATTTTAGGATCCCAAGCAGGCCCCATACCCCGCTTGTGGAATCTCGAAAACCACCATTATTATCACCCTCGCCGGCTTCACAACCCCCCGAGCCGCCACCCCCTAGGAGGTCTGGTGAATTACGGAGAGAGCCCCCAGCAAAACCTCTCCCACGCGCTGCACCTGTGCCCAACCGCCTCGAGAAACCCAAAATACCAGCCAAGCGCAACTCTGTATATGGCCAAAGCACTGATAGGGACGCTATGGCACCTGTAGATATACAATCTACACTTCCAGCCAGCATGCCCACCAGTCGAGGGGTCAGCCCTAATCGCCCGTTCATGGTCGCGTCAACAGCGCCGTCTCGTCCACTTGTTTATGACGGTGTTGCTAGAGCTAAACCAGAAACTGAACTATATTCTCCAGCGCCTATCAACCTTGCGGCAGCGAAGAGGAGGGAGTTTGAACCCACTTCTCGGTCAATCGCAGCAGAGAGTTCGAATGAGCAGAAACCCAGTCTTCCTGCACGGCCAAGGCCTCCACCAAGTAAACCGTTCATAAATCGATCGCAGTCGACTATGATACCCGATACCCGAGCGAACAAACAGCAAGAATTACAACCATACTCTCAAAATCCAAAGATTGTTGATCGTAGTGTTTCGCTATCAAGGACGCCCGAGAGAAATATATCTGCATCTCGTTCTCACCCGCCAACTCCACCAAGATCATATCCAAGATCAATGTCGGTGGATCAGACTGGCATGAGAATATTGGCTGATTCTCAACACACTTCTCGAACAACATATGAAGCCCCAGAAGCGTCGATTTCAAGATCTTCACAGGTCCCACCTCCAGCAGCAGAGACATCTCCAAGCAGTGTCGAGTATCCGGACCCTTCTAGATCGAATCGCCGACCACCAATAATTAGCCAGTCCGTCAGAGAAATACCGATAAAGTTTGATGCACGAATATTTGATGTTATTGGCGAGTACGCTTGTTCATCAGGCACCTTTACAAGAGCCTGGAACTTGGTAACTGGCGATCAACTGTTGAACCTCAATCACGGAGAAACAGTGAAGATAATGTCCATTTCTTTCAAGGCATTCTCTACCCCCGAAGAGGAAGGACAGCGTCTGTGGCTAGGCAATAATGTGGGCGACTTGGTCGAAGTTGATATTGCTTCACAGAGCGTAGTAGCGACGAAAAGTGCAGCACATAGCCGGCATGAAGTTATTAAGATATATCGACACAAAGACGAAATGTGGACTCTCGATGACGTTGGGACGCTACATATCTGGGTCCCAAATAGGGCAACCACGCAAAGTTTCGACTCTTTAGCCCAGACTTTCCGGGTTCCTAAAGGCCACACATTCTCCCTTGTTGCTGGCAATGAACTGTGGTATGCGACAGGAAAGGATCTTCGAGTTTTTGATCCCACTGCCAGTGAAGGGGCACCGTTCCAGCTTCTCCAGCGACCTCTATGCCAGTCTAGCGCTGGCGAGATTGTTTCTGGCGCAACGATTAACAGTCAACCTGATCGAGTATATTTCGGCCACACAGATGGGAAAGTCACCATCTACTCTCGCGACAGGTTTACATGTCTTGACATAATAAACGTTAGTTTGTACAAAATAAACTCTTTAGTTGGGGTCGGCCAGTATTTGTGGGCCGGTTTCAACACGGGATTGATTTGTGTTTACGACACCACTCAAACTCCTTGGGTTATGAAAAAGGACTGGAGAGCACATGAAAATCCCGTCATTGGTATTCTTGCCGATAGGAACTCATCGCGCAAACTTGATCGCTTGCAAGTTATTTCTCTCGGTGCAGATAATTTGCTGAAGCAGTGGGATGGGTTGCTACGGGAAGACTGGCTTGGTAGGCATTCCATGAATTTATTCGAGTTGATCATACTAACTATGAAATAGAAAATGAAATGCGGGCACGAGATGCGGAGTTTTGTACCTTTCAAAACATTCGAACCCTTGTCATGACATGGAATGCCGGCGCCTCGACTCCCAGCAGCCTACGTAATTCGGACCAAGATGCTAGCTTCGTTCGGAACTTACTGAATTCGAGCGGGTCGCCAGACATTCTTATCTTCGGCTTTCAAGAGTTGGTTGACCTGGAAGACAAGAAAGCCACTGCTAGTAAGTTCTATCATCGTAGATAGACATCATTATTATACTAACTTGTCTCAAGTGAGCTTTTTTAAGTCTAAAAAGAAAGATGCCTCTGACCAAGAGCGTATGTCGCATCAGTACCGAGATTGGAGAGACTATCTGGTCAGATGCCTGGATGACTTCATGCCTAAGAATGAGCTGTATCATTTGCTACAGTCATCGACACTCGTTGGGTTGTTCACGTGTGTCTTCGTGAAATCTCACTTACGAGACCGGATTAAGAATCTCAGCGCCACTGAAGTCAAGCGCGGAATGGGCGGCTTGCACGGAAATAAGGTTCGTGATATGCGATTTTGCCCCCTAAATTATATGAGACTAATCTCCGCAATAGGGTGCCCTGATAATTCGATTCGTCGTGGATGACACCTCCATGTGTTTTGTCAATTGCCATTTGGCTGCAGGCCAGGCACATACAAAACTACGCAACCACGACATATCTGCAATTCTAGAAAGTACTGTCCTTCCTGTCGAGCGAGATGCGAGTGCACGCTTGGATAGCTATATTGGCGGTGGCGATGGATCCATGATTCTCGACCACGAGGTCTGCATCATCAATGGGGATCTCAACTATAGAATTGACACGATGGGCCGGGACGCTGTCGTCAATGCGGTCAAGGCCGGGAACTTGGCCAAATTACTCGAAAGAGATCAACTGCTCGTCTCGAAGCGGAAAAATCCAGGCTTCAGGCTACGAGCCTTTCAAGAGATGCCCATTGACTTCAACCCGACATACAAGTATGACGTTGGGACTGATACATACGACACGAGCGAAAAGAAGAGGTCTCCGGCCTGGTGCGACAGGATTCTATACCGCGATGGTCACGTCGTCAATCGCATCAAGCAGTTTGACTACCGCCGCCATGAAGTGCGGGTATCAGACCATAGGCCTGTATCGGCCTTGTTTGAGATGACTATCAAATCTGTCCTGCCCAGAGAAAGAGCTTCGACTTGGGACAGGACAGTGCAAGGATTTGAAAAAGTTAAGAAACGACTCCTCACGAACTGAAGGACATCATGCTAGTGAGGTTGCCACATGGCCTCTTACTAAATTATGGCATACTTTGCCCTGAGATGATAAACAAGAATAAGAATATTTAAAGTTAGGAAACCTGGCAAAGAGATCTCTGTCGCCAGACAACTTTGGACCCGTACTATCGTGATGCAAACCCGTATTAAAATCTAGTGACATGTGTACATTTTATTTTAGGAATCAGTCATGCGATGGTGCCTTCGCATTATATTGCAGCCTTATATAACTTCCAGCTTTTGTGACCAGAGCGACCGCATGTTGTTCGGCCTTCGCAAGGGGATAACGTCACCCTTGTGTTGTGGATGGCGACGGCCCGAGTCACTGCCTCGGCAACCCAATTAAGCGGGGAAGTGGAGATGGGGGAGGCTATTTGAACGTTATTATATACGGGGTAATTCTCATAATTCTTTATTAAAATACAAGTGTAACATTAGTGAATGACATATAATACTCTCGCTAGACCTGCATATTTTAACACCTAAACCTTCGGAAACATGTGGGCATCAGCACCTTTGGCTGGTATTAGAGTACTAGAATTTGCTGGGCTTGCGCCAGGTAAGCCTCGGAATTCACCTCTAATAATTGAATAAACAATGATATTTACCTATCAAAAGGTCCCTTCGCTGGCCTTTTATTGGCCGATAATGGCGCTTCAGTTATCCGCATCGATCGAGCTGTCCCTGGCTCCACACACTCAGACAAGCTCCCGCCACCAGCCACCGATGCGCTAACGCGGCATAAAGCATCTATTGCGGTAGACTTAAAAGATCCATCAGGGGTTGAATTTGTCAGGGCATTGGTAAAGAATTCCGATATTGTTATTGATCCGTTTAGACCTGGTGTACTTGAGAAGCTGGGGCTGGGACCCAGTGATTTGAAGGCCGTCAACCCACGCATTATCCTCGGTCGTATGACCGGTTTCCGCAGGGATGGAAAGTATAAAGACATGGCCGGCCATGATATCAACTATATCGCAGTTTCTGGAGCACTGAGTCTCCTTGGTAGAAAAGGAGAAAAGCCGTTTGGGCCCGTCAACATCTTGGGTGATTTTGCGGGAGGAGGTGCAACGCTGTTCCAAGGCCTATTACTGGCGTTGTTGGCTCGCGAAAGGACTGGCAAGGGACAAGTCGTCGAAGCAAATATGGTTGATGGGAGTGCATACCTCGCCACATTCCCAAGACTTGCCCGCAAGACACCGATGATGAATGGGCCACGGGGTGATAATATGCTTGACGGCGGCTCCCCTTACTATGATACCTATGAGACCAAGGATGGGAAATACATCGCTGTTGGGGCTTTGGAGCCCCAGTTTTTCCATGAGCTTGTCAAGGGGCTAGGTCTTGCAGGTCGTGGTCTTGAGGAAACTCGATATGACAGGTCCACATGGCCTGAAATGAAAGAGCTGTTCACGAGACTCTTCAAAGAGAAAACGAGGACGGAGTGGGAGGGCGTATTCGATGGCACAGATGCTTGTGTGACGCCTGTTCTTGATCTTGATGAACTGGA
The DNA here is from genome assembly GCA_001662585.1 of Pseudogymnoascus sp. WSF 3629. Taxonomy (NCBI): domain Eukaryota; kingdom Fungi; phylum Ascomycota; class Leotiomycetes; order Thelebolales; family Thelebolaceae; genus Pseudogymnoascus; species Pseudogymnoascus sp. WSF 3629. The sequence goes on from KV454683.1 coordinate 75,417, forward strand.
AACCGACCCGAGCAGAGAAGGAGATGTGCGTCCTTCAGTCACTTTGACAGGAACGCCAGGTTTGGCCATCAGGCGTGATAATCCATCGACGAGAGACCCAGCAACAGGGCAAGGAGAGGGGGTGCATGGAGACGGATGGACAGGAAACTATTTAAGGCCAAGCCAAGGTGGGGAGAAGGTACTACAGGAGTGGCTGGGGTGGTCCAGGTCAAATCAATATGAAGTCCAAAATGGAGGACTGGTATTGAAGGGCAAGGCAAAGATTTAGACAGTTAATTTTGCGGAAACTATCAACCGTGTATCAGAAGCCCCTGAGTGGTGACTGAATGGTACACAGCTTGCGCATCTTCCGTCTAATCTAATCCCATTATTCCCAACGATTGCTGTCACAACACTATGCCTCCGATGGCTTTAATGCTCATTCTTGCTGCCGATCAAACTATCGAGCAGGCATCCTGGCAAGGAACTCAATTTCCATCCATCAAATCTGCACTTGATAGTTTGTTAGCCTGTGGTATTGCGTGAATACTTTAATTGAATCTGGCTTGCTACCTGTAAGTCCAGCTCTTGGTCTCAGTGCCGGGCTTGGTGGCGGCCCCGGGGGAGGAGATGGCGAATCACTTCTTGATCTATTGACGTCTGAGGGTACATTGAGGTCTGGAAACGAAGTTCCTAACTTCCGTGCAGCCATTGGACAGTCTCGTCCGATCGAAGTGTGGTTTCTTGAAAATAGAGGCTCCTCATTAGCGCTTGCCATATGATATTGCTCCTTGTCTCGATGTAATGATTTTTGGGAACTTGAAAGGCGATTCTGCTCGGTGAGAAGAAAAGCCAAGAGGATTTGTTGTTGTATGAGGGTGATTCTGACCGGCTTCTATCAGTCTTCTGTTAACTTATCTCAAAATATCCCTTCAATCTTCCCTTCTTATATACCACATTCTCTGTGAGGAGCAAAATCGGAGTATCCAACAAATAGCACACATTCATGCCGCCTTGTACACGCAAACATAATCAAATCACCCCCAAACCCATGATCTGTATTCTCCACCACGGAACACGTTGACAACAAATCACCAAGCCTCATGCCAGCCCTGCCAAAATCCAGCCCGCCTCCCTCCGATTTCGTTCGATACCGCGAGGCTCATGATTTGGCATGCTATTTCGGAGCTTTCTCTGGCTTTGCCATATACACGTCATACTACGCCTTGACGACAAAATTATGTGCCCGCCCGCAAGTTTGCGAAAATAACTGTGTTCGGAGGCAATTGCCCCAATCAAAAGCACTCGTGTTAAATTTCTTGGCGATATAAACCCACGTGAACCGGGCTCGTAAAATCCGAGCAAGATGAAGTAGGTAGATCTATGTTATCTGATGCGATTCTGGGCCGGTGTAGGGCTGAGCGGTTCAAACATGGGAGAAACAGGCACTTTGTGCGACTGTTTTAAGGTAGGAAACCGTTGGGGATCTGTGAGGCGTCAATGTAGCGTTGCATGCTGGAAGTCATAATAACCCGTGTTTCGAATCATCACCCAACAGTTCTCAGGAACGCAGCCTCGCATCAGATCGCAAGAGAATAACTGGATCATGAATTAGGTAGGCCTATTCTACACTGACTCGTCTATCTACTTCCCGCTGCATGTACTTTAAACTCGCAAAAGAAACAACAAAATGCAACTGAGCACCTTCGCAGTGGCTATTCAACGCCCCGCATCATACCTGCCCCGTATTACCACCAGTAGTGAAGCATAGACCTCCAGCCCCATATTCCACTCCTGCCATCTGCCATCTTATCTCATTACGCGTTGCGAAATTGCGGGTATCGGGGAAACGCAGCGAGCTATCATTTCAGATCGACTTGACAAGTAATGAAATCTAATGGTTGGCAACCAGTAGCACGGCAGATGCTGTGGTATTTGAACAGCCTCGGTGATTGCGTTATTCGACGGTTGCCTAATATCTGGTTGCTGATTTGTCGTCATCGCGTTATAGCTCGAAGAAAATTGTAGTGTCTGCGATGAGATTTATCCGACTTGGGAAACGATCTCATTCGCACGAGAGAGGGATTCAACCATCTGTTGACACTCCTTTCTCCGACGAACGGTGTAATCGCTTTCCTTAAGAAGCTCATCCAAGGTGTCGGTGCGATACATGTTCTCAAGGAGCTCACGCTGCATTTCATCCTTTGTGAATCTAGATTTGCCTGTTAATACGAGGTTTTCACAGAATACACGGGGGAAGACTCACTGGACTAAGTTTAGCATAATGGCCTTTGGAACCATATCGATAATTGTGCGCTTCACGATGTTGTAGTATGAGTTAATAAGCAATTCTATATTTCGTTAGTGATTGCCTCGCCATGGACTACGTTGAAAACCTACTGATAACTTCAACTTCAACGGTCTCACGCTCTGACAACGTCCCGGACGCTTTGAGGGATGGTGGAGGAGCTTCCATAGCAGCCGCCTTTTTCTTGTTGCTCTTCGACGCGAAGAAGCTACCAAAGAAGCCCCCGTTGGCATCGGTGGAGCCATCCAGCGACGGGCTTGCGGCTCTTTGAGGGAGGGCAGCAGCTTGAGCTGCGGTAAGTGGCTTGCCAGTCTTTGGGTCGACTTGAACTGGCTTTGCTTGATGGTGCCTTTCATTTACGATTGCCATAGCCTGTAAAATAAAATTAGCATATCTTCATGGCATTCAGGAACCAGAACGTCTTACCCTGTGTCCATTCAGGAAGTCTGGGTGACCGGTATTGACGTAACAAGCCTCCATGGAAACTAAATCCCTGACTAATTTATTTGCCGGATCCATAGCTTTCTTGAAAAACGCGATAACAACAGCGTGGAACTTCTCCTTGAGTTGAGGATAACGGCGGAAGAGTTGCTTCGCCAATAGTTGAGATAGGATACGAACAAGCTCGTCGTATACTAGAGAAACACACTTCAAACTTGGCTCCTCCAAGCGCTTAATCTGCTGCTTGACAATAAGCTCGAAGGCAGTCGTTCCCACGAATAGAGCGGGTGATGATCCCGAAGAGTTGTACAGAATGGTTCTGATGTCAACATCCTTCACCTGATCAAAGGGATCAACAGCCTTCACACCATTTGCGTAGAGCTCGTGGAAAACGAAGCTGATTCTCGCTCCACCAGAAAGCTCTACTGAGGACAGCTCAGTGTTGTTTCCGTCCAGGACCGTGCGCCACTCATTCGTAAATTCCGTGATGATGTTCAGGACAATATTGGCGCTGTTGCCGAGCATAGAATCCCCAAGCCCTTGTAGCTCAGTAGAATACTTCTGCAAAGATGCGGAAATGCGCGCCTTGATATCCGGAAGGGTCTGTTTGATGTGCATCATCAGAATGAGGTTCAGCTTCCGTGCCAAATAAGGTGTTCCGCAGTAAGAGCTCTTATTCCGGTATGCTTTGTGGTTATCGAAGAAGTTCTTCTCGTTTTCTAACGCAGCTGTGATTGCCTTCTTGTTGTCGATATCGCGCTGTCCTCTGTTCACAACTGGAACATAACCCAGTCGAAGTGGGATAATGCGGCCAGCCAAAATATCAACAACATCGGTGCCGTCGTCCATCAGATCGACTTTGGTGAGGACACCAATCGTCCGTTGTCCCTCGGGGTCGACTTCTCGGGCAAGCTTGAGACCGTCGGAGTTGGCCAAATCCGTATTCGCACCAGTGACAGCCAAGATGATCGCATTTGGCTTGCTGATTTGTTTGATAACCATCTCCCTAATCTGACGCTCGATGTCCCTAGGTTGATCACCGACTGGGACCTTTGTGAGACCGGGCAGATCGACAAGCGTGAGGGTGAGGACGTTTGGGGAGAAAATGCGGAGGTTGATGGGCGCGGGTGAAATGCCAGCATTGCGCCCAGTCTTTGCCTCTGTCTCTTTGACTATCTCCTCTCTGATCTTGTTGAAGTCGTGGAACTTCTGTCCTGGGATGTGCAAGAACTCTCCCCACTCGTCCACATTTGCCTCCTTATCGGTTGTGTTGGACACCTCCTCCTCCCCATTTACTCCATTTGTCGTCTCAGGCGGCTGTCGGTTTATCAGCTGGAGAACGAGGGGTCGTCGAGTAACAATTCCAGTTCCACGGGGTAAGCTGCATGTTGTTGTCAGTTATCGTTTCTTGGTCAAAGAGGGGTGATCTCACAAGTCGCGGCCGACTATGTTCTCTAACACGGAGCTCTTTCCGCTGGACTGACTGCCCACTACAACGATCTGGGGCAGATCGATCGGATTCTGCACACCAACTGTCGTGAAGACATCTTGAAGTTTGTTGACAAGCCTAGTGACACCAGTTAATGTTGCTGCCCGCAGGGGTAGGTTTATCTCAAGGAGGCACGAACGTAATGAGGCCTGGATCAGAAATGCCACCCTGGTTGGACGTCATGGCGCCGGTGGGTATAGAGCTGTTGTCTGTGCAAGCTGAGGCAAGAAAGCAGTCACAATATTATTGTGATAATAGGTGAAGAAGAAGACTGGGTAGATCGTGAAGTAGAAGAAAGTGCGCGTGGGCGCTGGATGGTATGCGTGTATCCGTTACGCAGCTGTGGCTGAGATCTTTGCCTGCGATGTAAGGTACAAATAAATATGCCAAGCAGGCTTACTGCAAGGTAACGGCACGTGTCGGCCTAGCAACTTTAGCACGTGATTAATCGGAACACCCCGCCAATAACCCCTCTTACTATTTGGGCAATCATTATCATATAAATTCACAATGGCACCCCAACGAGTAATAACGGTTATCGGCTCAGTGAATGCTGACCTGGTGACAGTCACTGACCGCGTCCCGCAGGGCGGTGAAACTCTCACGTCCAAAACGTTTAGTACTGGAGCTGGGGGAAAGGGAGCAAATCAAGGCGTTGCGGCCGCTCGAACGTCTCGCTCCAATCCAAAGAACTCCTCGAGCGCGGAGGCATTACAGTCCAATGTCGACGTCAGGTTTATTGGAGCCGTTGGGGCTGATCCTTTTGGTCCTACGATTATTGCAGGCATGAAAGCCGACGGCCTGGATGTCACTCGGATCAAAGTACTGGATGGGCAAAGCACTGGCGTCGCTGTCATTCTCGTCGAGGAGGCGACTGGAGAGAATAGGATATTATTTAATCCCGGGGCGAATTACACCCTCAGACCAGAACACTTCACCAGTATTGAGGACCTCGGAGCTCCCAAGCCAGACTTAGTAATTCTGCAGCTCGAGATCCCGCTGGACACCGTTCTCACTATCATTGAGCTTTGTAAAGCCGCAAATGTCGCCGTGCTGCTGAACCCTGCTCCAGCCGTTCCTTTGCCAGACACAGTCTTTGCGGGACTGGAGCACTTGGTTGTGAATGAAACGGAAGCAGCAATTATCTCCGGACGAAGCGTTGAGAGCGTTAACGCCGAAGACTTTGACTGGGGCGTCGTCACCGATGACTTCCTAAACAAGGGTGTGAAGAACGTTGTCGTCACTCTGGGAGGAAAGGGGTCCTACTCATCAAGCGCAATCGGGAAAGGAGGTTTACTGCGTGCGAACAAAGTGAAGGTCGTCGATACCACTTGTGCCGGAGACACATTTGTCGGTGCCTATGGATCCTTATATGTGAGGGCTCTTGAGCGGGAAGGGAGCTGGGATTTGAAGGAAGCTGTGCGGAAGTCATCGAAGGCCTCGGAACTGACCGTGCAACGGCAAGGGGCACAAGAGGCGATTCCTTGGTCGGATGAGATAAACTGGGACTGATCAATGCCAAACGGCGACTATCCCTTTAGCTACCTCAGAATTTGAATAATATCAACTCTAAATCTATAATGCCATGTAAACGCCTTGATCTGCTCTTTCCAACATCGTACAGGATGAACCCCGGGGAAATCTATAGAACCCATAACCCGTATCACCGAGTATGCGAACTGCCTCCCCAGTAATCCATCAAGATGCAGCCAAAGGTACCTGTCCCGCCCAAAAGTGCGAAAAATGGACCATGAATAAGAGCGACCTGGAGGCTTAGAAAAGGCCGCAAATAATGTTGTTCCACGAGCGGTCCACAACAACTGCAAATGAAATAACAAATAATCGAGAAACTACTTGAGCATTTCACTTCACTTATCACCGAAAACATTGGCCAGAGTAAGAGATTCTATTAGCTCTAGCTACCAGTATGAATACTCACCTGCGCAAAATCAGCGACAGGCACCACAATCTTCTCTTCCCAACACCGTGCAGGATGCCCCTGATGCAAGCCCATAGAAACCAGAACCCCTATCGCCAAGTATAGCAGCTGACGCCCAAGCAACCCCCTCCCAGTGACTGACCCGCCCTCCATTTACACCGAATCACTGACGCCGAGTGGCGCTGTGTTATTAGCTGAGGTGCCCTCTTTGGAGGAGGGGGCCTGAGTTGGATTGGTTGCACCATCTGGAATCGAAAACGTTAGCGCGGATCTTAGTCACTGACAGCCGGAAAACTTACATTCGGACACTTTGATCGTCGCCGGCAGTTGCAAACATCCGCGGGTTCTTCGGGTTCCACGAGACACTGTTGCAGCACCCTGGTCGGTGAGCCTCCAGCTTTTCCACAATAGAACCGTTCTCCTTGTGCCAGACGAATACGTAGCCATCTTCACTGCCGCTTATTACAAAGCTCTCATCCGCACCACCAAAATCGCTCCGAATAACAAACTTCCCGGCCTTCTGTCCTGCGAATGTCCTGATTGATTTCCTGTCCTCAACACTGAAGAGGAGAGCTTCACCGTCGACCTTACTAATGAGGAGATGCTTCGAATCCCTGCTAACACTTACCGACGTCAATTTGACCTTGAGATCCATTTCATACTCCAGCTCCCGGGTGACGAAGTCATAGACATGGAGATGACATTCGGTGTCCGTAGCAACCAACAGACGACCGTCTCTCGACAGTGCCAGTGCTTCAATTCGGTGCGGACGGTTCCAGTCATACAGGAGCTCGCCGTTCAGATTCCATTGGCAAAGATTTCGTTCTTTGTAGAGACAGCCGGTGATAAACGACTTTCCGTCCGGGGCCCAGGCACACGAGCTCACGGGTTCCTCGAAGCGGCTTATCGTCCGTAGAAGCTGGCCAGTCTTTTGCCTTCAGTTAGATACTCTCAACGACAGATTGGAATTACTAACCTCTGTGTCCCACAGTCTTGCGTACCTATCCTTGGAGCATGTGATGATCATTTTATCATCCGGGCTCCATGACGCAAAGCAGACGCCCTGCGTATGGTCGGGAAGAGTATGCATCACTTGCAACGATTGCATATCCCAGATTAAAGCCTTTCCTTCGGCGCCGCAACTCACCAGTCTGGTACCGTCATGCGAGAAAGCCACAAACCATACCTCACTACTGTGCTGGTGTAACTCTGCCGCAATCTCCAGGGGAAAGTTTTCTCGGTCGCAGCGATGATCTGAATATAATGACGATGAAATTTCTGTATTATGATATAGGCAGTTGGCGATCCTGGACTGCTTGACTTGATCCAATAGGACTGCGAGACGGTGTTCGGGAACCATCAGAGACGGGGAAAGGCATTCTATAGATTTGTTAGCATGACTATTCTGAGTTCCAAAGCACCCAAAAAGTAATCGTATGGACTCTGCTAAGGTAGCCTATTGAAGTTGTAGATTATCTGCATCGGTACCGAATTGCTATCGTCTTGCTCATTGCTACGCACAGGGACCATAGATAACATTGGGCAGCAAGAGTTGTGCATTTCAGGACTTACTTGATAACTCCGACAGAAGAATATGCCGGGATTGACCATGAGTGCCATCCCACTCAGCTTTCGCCATCAGCTCATCAGAGGGGCACATGAGCAAGCTCGAGAGGAAATGGAGCTTGTGGACGTTGTGATAGACTGGCGTCAGCTCGGTTCTCAACACCATCAACGCCCTGCCTGTATCCCGAGCTTCCAATAGCTCGAGAAACTTCTGTTGGCGGAGCCAGAACCGCATCTCATCTTTGTCTGCCCCTTCAGCAAGTACGAGTCCGTTGCTTATACCGGTGCCGTCATTCACTGACGCAGTCGGATGACCAAATAGCAGCTCTTCCGCGTCCGCCCATTCACCTCGAAGCACTGCATTGCGAAAGGCAGCCACTGTCGGGCTCTCGAGGTCATATCCGCTCTCCTGAACCAGTTTCTCAGCAGAGGCATTATAGCCTAGGTCTGAAAGAGCCTGTATCAGCAGCCTCGTCACTTCCTCACGGTCATGCCCGAAGTAAGCCGAACTCTGCGTGATTGTCTTCTCAGTATGGCCATTACTGGTCGTAGAACCGTTTGTGGCAGGCATGGTCTTTGACAGCCCATTCAGTGATTTCGACACCGGTGTATCCGCCGCAGAGCCATTCGTGAAGGGCCTACTTCCGCCATTTGTATTACTGTTATCTCCCTCAAGTCGCATCATAGGACCCCTGCGCCTGCGTTTGGGAAGAGGCTCGCTGGTGGTCTCACCCGGCGGACCTGAGCTCTCAAAGCTTCGGTGATCCTGGGCTTCTCTGTTGTCGGCTGGGGAGGGTTCTCGCCGTCTACGGCGGCTGCTTTGCGTTCCACGAGGCAGTTGGGGTGAGTTCGTATGTACAGGAACTGGGCTCTCGTTCGGGAGCACGCTTGGATTCGAGGATGCTCTGTCGACGGTAGGGCTTTGTGCTGTATCTGAGGGTTGGGCTGAGGACTCTGTGCTGGTAGTTGGCTGAGAGGGTGTCGAAGTGGCTGGGTCGTCGGAAGTGGATGGGGGAGGTAATAATGGCGTTGGGGAGTTGTCGTCTGCCAGGACGACTATAGCGGGAGTGCCGCAGGTAATCCGTGAGTATGAGCGTATGAGCGCGGTTCAAGTCGTGAGCTCCTGTTCTTGGGTATGTGTGTTTGTCTATGATCTCTTGTCCAAGAGGCCTCTGTAAGTAGCGGTCCAAGGAATGGGCCAGGTGGGTTGCTAGATAAGATAGCCAGCGGCAGTCACGACCGCACGACTAAATGGCTTGGAGAGAGCACGGGATACCTTGGGAGACACTACGCTCGTGCCGACCAAAAGTCCGAAGAGGGACTGTGTATAATGGGATTATTTCGAGAGACTGTAAGTAAAATAAATGTTCTCGATCACCCAGAACTATAACTGTCTAGGATAGGTACTCAAAAATACAGTCCAAAGAATAATTTCTATCGGCATAAATGCTGGTAGAGTATCAATTCTCAGGTGCAGCTGGCCGGAGGGGTACTGGACATGCAGTACTACAGTACAACAAATTGCAGGCGGAGAGTATGGTGACATAAGTAGAGCACATAAGGAAATAAGGGAAGATGCGTGGTAAGCTATCTCACGGCACGCTCGTAATATAGTCCCTGCTTAATAAAGAAGTAATATCATATATTATAGGCCTTTGTGAGTAGATTTTCTCATACTGGATTCAAATATAATGAATTATTTACATGAGATGAGATGGCTGCCTGACTACGTTGTCAACTACGAAATCCGTAAACCGTACTCACTCGAGTATTAATAATGTTCGTAGCTCTACGGGAGCCTCAAGAACTACTTGTAGCGATAACGCTATCTATCGGCAACCCCCATAGCTATTGGACCTCGACATGTACCTTGCGTATACGCCGATTGAAAGCTTCTCTGCTATATAAACTCTATAACTTCGTATGCACAACGTTGGCTTTACTCCTAGGCCACGGTTGAGAGGAAGACCTTCCTTCTACGATCTTATCAAGTCATCTGCTGCCACTACGCCCCGACCCGACCTTGCTGCTGATAGCTTGCCTATTGTGAACCTCAGACTCCACAAGGAACTCCACGACCTGATAGCCTCCACCATCCCTCTTCCAACTTCGCCAACTCATCAACGACATCGCTCTCTGCCACAATCCACAAGCTCGATCCCAGAAGAGGCAGCTCCTCTCCCCGAACCTATTACGCTTTCACACGCCGACATCACCATGGGCCCCGTAAGCATTTTGTCAGGGTGTTGCAGATAGTCCAAAACAAATACTGAACCAAGAACACAGAAGAAGTCAGAGAAGAAGCCCGAGGGAGCTAAGGATGTGGAGGCAGAAGAGCAATATGGTAAGCAATACAATTCAATTAATGGAAGCGCATTATATCTGACTATCTGAAGGCTCTATCTACTCGGTATCAGGGTACGTTAGCAGTATGGGTACTGTACCAGCTGGTATTAACTGTCAATAGTCCCGTCGTGGTTGCTGAGAACATGATTGGAGTCGCCATGTACGAGCTTGTAAGTGTTGCACCTTGCATGGGGATGCAGGTTACTGACGATACGTCTGCATAGGTTAAAGTTGGCCATGACAACCTGGTAGGAGAGGTCATTCGAATCGAAGCTGACCGAGCGACCATTCAAGTATACGAAGAAACCGGTACGTGTCCGCGACGACTGAGATATAGTCGAGAGGCTGACCATACAATATAGCTGGTGTTACTGTGGGAGATCCAGCTGTCCGAACAGGAAAGCCACTGTCAGTCGAGCTGGGCCCTGGCTTGATGGAGACGATTTACGACGGTATCCAGCGCCCATTGAAAGCCATTGCCGAACAGTCGAACAGCATTTATATCCCGCGTGGTATCTCAGCACCGGCTTTGGACAGGAAGAAGCTTTGGGAGTTCAAGCCACTCATGAAGGTCGGAGACCACATTACAGGAGGAGACATTTTTGGAACCGTATATGAGAATTCCCTCCTGGACGACCACAAGATTCTCTTGCCACCGAGGGCGAGGGGTACCATTACACGCATTGCGGAGGCAGGGAAATACACCGTGGATGCGAAGATTTTGGAAATAGAGTTCAACGGGAAGAAGTCCGAGCACATGATGATGCACACATGGCCGGTCAGAGTGCCTCGTCCGACAACCGAGAAGCTGGCGGCCGATAAGCCATTCATTGTCGGGCAACGTGTGCTCGATGCTCTCTTCCCCAGTGTTCAGGGTGGAACCGTTGCTATCCCAGGTGCTTTCGGTTGCGGCAAGACTGTCATCTCGCAGTCTGTCTCCAAGTTCTCGAACAGTGACATCATTATCTACGTTGGATGCGGAGAGCGTGGTAATGAGATGGCTGAAGTTTTGATGGATTTCCCGGAGCTCTCTATCGATATCAACGGACGCAAGGAGCCGATCATGAAGCGTACAACTCTTATCGCGAACACCTCGAACATGCCTGTGGCTGCTCGTGAGGCCTCGATTTATACCGGTATCACTGTTGCCGAATACTTCCGTGACCAGGGTAAGGACGTTGCCATGATGGCTGATTCGACATCCCGTTGGGCCGAAGCCCTTCGTGAGCTCTCCGGTCGTCTGGGTGAAATGCCCGCGGATCAAGGTTTCCCTGCCTACCTGGGAGCAAAGCTGGCCAGTTTCTACGAGCGCGCTGGTAAGGTGCAGGCATTGGGTAACCCACCCCGCGAGGGAAGTGTCAGCATCGTTGGCGCCGTCAGCCCACCTGGTGGAGATTTCACCGACCCAGTCACAAGTAGCACCCTTGGTATCGTACAGGTGTTCTGGGGTCTCGATAAGAAGCTTGCCCAAAGGAAGCATTTCCCGTCGATTAACACCTCGGCCAGTTACAGTAGATACACGACTGTTCTCGACAAGTACTACGAGAAGGACTTCCCGGATTTCCCACGCCTCCGTGACCGCATCAAGACGCTACTGTCGGATTCCGAGGAATTGGACCAGGTGGTTCAGCTTGTTGGAAAATCCGCTCTGTCTGACACCAACAAGATCACCCTTGATGTCGCACAGCTGCTGAAGGAAGATTTCCTCCAACAAAACGGATACTCTGATTACGATCAGTTCTGTCCCATCTGGAAGACGGAGTGGATGATGAAGGCTATGATGGGATTCCATGACGAGGCACAGAAGGTGATTTCCCAGGGCCAGAGCTGGAACAAGGTCCGTGAGGCAACAAGCGATCTCCAGTCTCAGCTGCGTAGCATGAAGTTTGAGCTTCCTAGCGAGGGAGAGGAGGTCATCGTGGCAAAAGTAAGTCATAACAATATCACTATCCCATACATTGAAGGTTATACTAACTGTACCGAAGTACGAGAAACTCATCTCGGATATGAACGAGAAATTTGCTTCCGTGGTGGACGAGTAGATGTAGACTCTCTTTGTTGACTGCTGAGTTATTGGGCGTGGAGCGATGCGGTCATGCTTGCATTGTAGCATAGCGCCGAATGATGGTTGGTTGTGCTGTTGGGAAGTAGCCGCCGTATACATACCGGTGTGAAATTATTCTGTCGAAATTATAAACAATTTAGAATCTTTTGCTCACGAGTACTGCTGCCATTGTTTTTTTCACATACCCCTATGAACTTGGGATAATATTTCTAGACCATACCACTCATCTCTTGATAGCGACCATCTGCTGAGCTCTCAACCCGCTTTCATCAACCACCTCGGCCTTCAACAGTGTATCCCTCACCTTCCCTACCAATGCCTCATCTGCGCCTCTAATGCCGTTTGTGAATTTAACCGTCTTCAACCACTCCCTAGCATCCTCCTCAGAGTAATCCAGCGATGTGTATATATACTTGACCGCTTCCTCCTCATTCTCCAGAAAATGCTTAACTCCCTTATCAAGGCTCTCAAACAACTGCTTTAGTCTCGAGTCTGTCTCGCCAATACTTGTCGATGCAACGATCAACCAACTCGACCACGGTGTGTATATCTCCCCCACCCGCTTGATCTCGCCATTATCGTAATACCGCTTGCTCGTAAAGTGTTCCCACATGAAGAAGTCGACGGTTTTGTCACTGACGCCCTCGCGGAGCTTGGCGAATGTTTGGAGGGGCGTGAATGTGAAGGGGGGAGTGCCAGGGGTGAGCCAGCCTTGTTGGTCGGCGAGAACGGTTCCCATGACATAGCTTCCGGAACCGATCCGGGAGACGCCAATCTTGGAGTCTTTTAGGTCGGCGATGCTTTGAATATCGGTACGTTGTGCACCGGTGGAGACAGCCCAACCTAGAATCTTCAGTCAGCTTATGCTCTGTTCATAACCCTTTGGAACCCCAGCTATGCCGGGGAACGGATAGGAGAGGAGGTAACGGACATAACGGGGAGTCAACGTAGGTTCCTACAATTCTATAACCTCCATCCCCTTCCATATCTCCCTTTCCTAGCCCTGCTACCCAGCCCTCCGTAAGTCCAATGCCCACATCAATTTCCTTGGCCCTGAGGGCAGTTATCATATGTCCCGTTCCCGACGGGAAAGGAATCAGCGTGGCATCAAGGCCGAAGTGTTTCTGCGCAAAGTGTAGCGGGGTTGAGAAGTGCTCAGGCACAAACCCAATGCGAAGAGGCGAAGACATATTCGAGATTATCGAAGTTTTGTGGTGACAAGTTAGTCGGAGGGTGGACGAAGAAGAACTGTCTGAGGTGGGGTGGGCCTGGAGGGGTAATTGACAGCTCCAAAGTATGGTTGCTCTTATCGCGCGATTGGACTCCTATCTGACTACCCCATCCCGGAATTGGCGGCGTGCTGGCTTCCGAGGTCAAGCTGTCCACACTTCAACACTACAACTTATCTCTAGTAACATAACTCACTCCTCAAACTCTATAAAACTACGGCGAAAACGAACAGTCCCACCTCAGCAAGCCTGTCATAGTTGAACCGATACCGCGAAGCCCTGGCCATCATGGCGACCTCAACGGCTCATCGCCGCCTCCTCCAAGAATACCGCGCCCTGACCAACAACCCACCAGAAGGCATCACCGCAGGTCCCGTCTCCGAAGATGACCTCCTACACTGGGAAGCGCTGATCCAAGGGCCGGAGGGAACGCCATTCGAGGGCGGTGTATTCCCTGCCGAGCTCAAGTTCCCGAAAGATTATCCGCTCGCGCCACCGTCCATGAAATTCATCGGCGAGGTCTGGCATCCTAATGGTTAGTCCCAGTCTCTCTAGCATAAGGAAACCAAACATATGAAGCGGTGCTTTGGTTGCAGATTTATGGGGGTTATGAGGACAGGAGCTTACAATACGTAGTATATCCAAGCGGACTGGTCTGCATCTCGATTCTTCACCCCCCAGGAGACGACCCAAACCACTACGAGCACGCATCCGAGCGTTGGTCGCCAATCCAGAGCGTGGAAAAGATCTTGATCTCAGTGATGAGCATGTTAGCGGAGCCGAACGACGAGAGTCCTGCGAACGTGGAGGCTGCGAAGCAATGGAGGGAGCATAGGGCAGACTACGAGCAACGGGTTAGGGACGGGTGCCGGAGGATGCTGGGTTTGTGAGCCCTCGTTTTACAATAAGGCGTGGGACTGAGGGTAGATGACAATATCCGGCAATTGTGGTTGGGTTTACGTAGCGTCGGCGTGTATGGAGTTTATTAAGGATAATGAGAAAATGTGTTAAAGCAACAGAATTATATTCAAATTGGCGTTGGCGATGGTGGTGGTTACAGCGCTACGAGGCAGAATAATATTCACAAGCTCTAGAAATGGTACCACAGATTCTCGAACGTAGAATTTGCAATGTTCTCTTCATATTCGATAGGCACTAATTGTGCCAAACAGACGTCTATTATACAGCACACCTCTAGCCATCCCAAAAATGCAATACTTGATCAAACGCCAAATGCCTCCCCTCCGACCCAGCCGTTTTAAAGATGTGCCCAAACCCACTATGAAGCCTAAAATTTTCATCAAGCACAAGTCCACTCAGCAAAAACACACCAACGCGCACTTCTATCCGCAAGCACCAATCCCCTCCAAACACCTTTCTCGCCACATTTAATAATGGTCTCCCAGACACCACCATCCCCTATTTCAGTCGAACCTCCAGTTCCCACGCCGCCACCACGATCTTCTTTCCTCATTAGTCTCAGTATCTTGCCGCTAGGCGACTGGATGGCCAGTTTGGCTGGCTTCTTTGAGGCATATGTGCTAGGGTTCGAGCCAGAAGCTGACGATGCAGTGAGGCTCATTGCGCTCTCGGGCCGAGAATATGGAATTGGCGACATGGCCCCTTGGCTAGCCACGATAGATGACGGGTGCTGGCGGATTGCAAATACGAAGGTATTGTTTATAGCAAGTAGCTGGCACTGCGGCTGCGCAACATATAGATCATGGCGTTGAGCATGTGGCGTTGGATGGCGGACCAAGAATTCGTAAGCTGGGTTGCTTCCGCTGTGATTGATTGGCAGAGAAAGAGCAATCGGGTGAGGGATGTCCTTTATACTGTGCATAAGGCCTCTCTTGCCGGCATAGATCTTGAGGTTTCCGGACCCCTCATCGCCTGGGAGAAGGGCCTTGATAGTATACTGCTTGGTACCCCTAACCCATTCTGCTTGTGCCAATGCACGCTTCTTAACAATCTCGCCAGATTCGAAAACGTCACCATCGATATCGCGCTTGAAGGCGCGAGTTTCGACTTCTGCAACGCACTCTACGTCTGCTGGAACAGTAAATCTGACCTGAGCAAGCTCGAGATTTTCTAGCCGGAGTAGAGACGTATTGAAATCTTGCATCTGCATATTGTTCTTGAAGAATGGAGGACAGGCACAGGGAAGTGCGAGTAAGACATCATGGGCGACAGGTGGAGAGAGATGCTGATGCTGATGATGCTCTGGGACATGAGTCCAGCAGATCTCCATTGGCCGGGCGAGGAAGTACCAAGATTCCGCTAACGTCGGCCCTGTGCTGGAGTAAAGGCTCCGGAGTGGATTCGTCGAGCTTGCAAGAGAACAGTCCATCATTCGCCATTCGTTGTCGACGAGTACTGTGTTCCACCAGTGATTGGATCTAGGAATAAGCCCAACCTCTGATGCCTCTAATGGCGACTTCAGATAACCACGGACAACTTCACAATGAATGCCAACAGCAGAACACATCTCCATGACCAAAACAGATACTTCCTCTGGGCTGCCTCGTTTCGACTGGATTACTCTCCTCGAGTTAACAGGGTCCTCCCCATCGAAATCTTCTCCCCATGAAATCTTTTCAGCAACCCAGGTAAAGATGGCTCTAAGCCGCTGCACGTCGCTTCTGTATGGCCTACAGATATAGCCGGTAGCCAGGCTGCTTGGGTTCATCGTTTGTGGTAAGTTACTGATGAACCTTGAGTTCTTGTCGACTAAACTTAAATTGACGGCTTGGTAGTTTGTTGGCTCCATCACTGCTGTTCCATCCCCGGCTTCATCGCCCTGGGTTGTATCATAAAGTTCATCAACGGGGCTTATAGCAGGATAGTCCATCATCTGACACCTTTCTTTTCGCTCCAGGCGCTCGATACGACTGAGAGAATTGGATCGATTTACATCCCGGCGGACTTGGACCCAGTCGGCACCTGAACCGTCCCCATCTTGGCCATTGTTTCCTTGGTTGCTGGCTAACCCTCCAGCAATAGCAGTAACACCATTTGGCAACATACTCCGTGATGACAGTGGACGAGAAGCTTCACCCGTAACGATGGTCTTTCGAGTACTTGCTGCCCCTGTTTTTGCAGACTCGATTATCTTCTTAAAGAAGCCGCTTTTCTTGGGCTTTGGGGCCATAAGTCCTCCCAGTGCGCTGGAAGAGTCGGCATTGTACCCCATTTGTGATTGTGCCCTTGGAGGGCCCGATGCATGACTGCTGTGGTAAGTAACTCCACTAATGGGAGTCTGAGACCGGCTCTCTTGCTCGAAACCGTTTTGAATGGCAGCAAAATCATTGCCTCGCATTCCGAGTGCACTTCTAGTTCTGACGTGAAAAGAATCTTTCTTTCTAGCAAGACTCCCAGCACTAGTGGCGCTAAATGCACCAGCGGAATGGCCGCTCATAATACTCCGGTCTGTTAGTTGAGTGCTTGCGCTTTCGTTTGTTGTTGTGCTTTGAACCCCAGAGGATGAGTTTGTCGATGTAGACTTCGTTGTGAAGGTCCTTCCCAGCATTTGTTTTCCAACCTCATATGCAGATTTCCGATGTCGCAATTTTCTGGCTTCCTGAGTTCCGAAAGTTGACGCCTTGTGCCGTAATGTCGGTTGCTCACCAAACGCCCCCGCCATAGATGATTTTGGTCTGTCCTGGAATTGAGCAAGATCAGCCATAGAAGATTGCGGCCGGCTCACTGACGAGAACTTCGGCGGAACTGTTGGAGGTCCCATACTTGAATTTACACTACTCTCGTCTGAGTTCCGGGGGTGGCGTTGCCTGAGCCTACTCTCCATCCGTTGCACGTAATTGCTAAGTTGCGGGGCTTCATTGTCTTGTTGTTGAGGATCTTGGAATTGCCCATCGAATTGTTGATTTGCGCTATAATCATCCATAGATGTTGATGGCCTGTGGGGTCCGTTTCGCCTGGAAGCCCTTGAATATGTTTCATCAAAGGCTTCCGGTGACCATGGATCTAAAGGTGGCTCCGGTGTCTCAGTTTCTCTCGAAAGTCCCATACCTTCTAAAGATGACATGACATCATCCATTGCATTCCTGAGCGGCGATGGCGTAAGACCGGTCGCGCCGGGAGAAGGAGGGCAGGGGCTTGTCGCACGTGGGGTATGATAGTTATTCGATTGATTCTGATACGGCTCGCTGTCAGTTGTATGGGGAGAATATGTGTGCCTGTGAGGCGGAGGCGGTGGTGGCGGAGAAGAATCTCTTCTTGGGCGGTTCGAATTTGATGGCATTTCCGGCTGGTTCTGATATGAATTATCTGGGAAAGGTGAAGGTGCTCTGTAATTGTCATAAGGATCAGCCGGTGGGCAAGGTGAAGGTTGCCGCGAGTATGCTTGATAAACAGATTGCGGGCGAGGTGAAGGGCCCCGAGAGTGGGTTTCATAGGTAGATGGCGCATAGGGTGATGTTTGGCGCGGGGGTTCTTGGTAATTCATTGGTGGGCATGGCGATGGAGCCCGAGAGTAGGACTGGTGCGCAGGTTGCGCGTAAGGAGATGGCGCCCGGGAGTGAGACTCCTGCGCAGGTTGCGCATATGGCGATGGCGCCCGAGAATAAGGCTCATGTGCAGGTTGCGCATAGGGTGACGGGGCCCGATAACGAGATTCCTGCGTAGATTGCGGGTTTTGAGGTGATGCTCGTGCGCCATAACCTCCGATTTGTTTTGGTGAGGGCACATAACCGATCCTGTCATGGATCGATTTTGAAGGTGAGGGCTTCGGCTTCGCTATGCTTATGCTTTCTTGTTTTTTCAGTTCGGCTCTTTTTTGAGCAGCTAAATCGGGAGCTGCATATGCTTGGAACGGCTTTCTAAATGGTTTCGCCTTGACTGCCTTCGGCGCTTGTGGGTTGTATGGGTTTGGGCTTGGGGATCGATCTGGCATAGGACTTGTGGCTCTACTTGCTGGCTGAAAGCTATCATCCAGAACCTGGACGAAATTCGACGGGAAAAGTCCCATCACGCGCTTATCTCGTCGCAGCCTCCCCATCCACCATGATCCGTCCCCTGCGTTCAGGCATTCTATGAGGTCTCCTTCAATAAATCCTAGGTCTCGTTTTGACTGCACATTACGAAATTAGCATCTGCTTGTTGTGACATAAATAGGAGCTGTAGGACTCACCTCTCCGCCCCATGAGTACACAGCTCGACACCAACATGGAAAGCGCGATGGAAGGCCAGGCGGTTCGAGAGCCATTCTGCTATGGCAGAGTTTTGTCTTGCGTTGTATAGTTGCAGGCGCGCAAACCACAGGAGTCTCTAACACTTGCAGTATATACCGCACCTAATATCTCCCGTGCCAACGACCATTTGTCGACAAAAGGCTTTTTCTTAGTTGTCCATGTAGATTAGTCGGGAGACGGATAGAATGAATCTAGCACCACCGACCAAACAGTTGTGAGAGGTGTTCGTGCAAGTAAAGCTGTCTGTTACTATTTGGCTGGTTGTGATATTTGAGTTCAAGCACTTAAGCGCAATAGTGCTTGGAGTATTGAAGCTTTCGATTGCTGTGTGTTTGGATACCGTCACTGATTTCGTCCAACTGGAACATGTCACGGTTGACATGGCAACCAGGACGTTATCGGATAATCGCACCCAGCAACCCCAGGACACTGTCTTTGACTGGCGATTTTCAGGGTCGTAGTAAAAAGGTTACCATAGGGATTCAAAACAGTTCTACCATTTAAGACATAATAACCTTTAAGACACAAGCTTCTGACATCAAAACCATCAAAGATTCGTGGGTTAACATCTTCGTCGACTTCGCCGGATTTGATGGTCCGGGCTTAGTCCGTAGGCTGGGGCGATCAGTGTTTACATGATCATAGCTCCACATCCGCCTATCCATCTCAAACGCAGCTTCCTCTCCAGCAATTCCAGTTGCAAACAGAGAGAATACTGTGCAGTTGTGCTTTTCACTTCTCTTTGCTGGCTACTGGAAAGTCACGCAGTTCCTACTTCGGATTGAAATCTTACGCTTCCCCTTGAATACCCTCGCAACGATGTCTGATGATGCGGCTGGCAGCCAATACCAGGTCCTGGAGGAATTGGGCAGTGAGTAACCATGAATCCACGGTATAATAGGAGTAACTGACAGGTACAGGTGGAAGCTTTGGAGTAGTATATAAAGCCATTGAGAGGGCAACAGGAGAGATTGTCGCCATCAAACATGTAAGGACGATGTTCATCATGAAGAAAGGTTGTCGGAACTGACTCCTTCGGCATAGATTGATCTCGAATCTAGTGAGGATGATATACAGGAAATCCAGCAAGAGATCTCGGTGCTCAGCACCTGCGCCAGCCCCTTCGTTACACAATATAAAGAGAGCTTTCTCCGCGGCCATAAATTGTGGATTGTTATGGAGTACTTGGGTGGTGGATCTTGCTTAGACTTGGTTCGTTCCAAGCTGACATGATTATCTGGATACTGAATGCTGACTTGTTGCAGCTCAAACCAGGTCCGGTCCACGAAGCTCACATTGCAATCATTTGCCGCGAACTGCTTCTCGGGCTTGATTATCTTCACCAAGAAGGCAAGATCCACAGAGATATAAAGGCTGCAAACATATTGTTGTCCTCGACTGGAAAGGTTAAATTGGCAGATTTCGGGGTTGCGGCGCAACTCACCAACATCAAATCGCAAAGAAATACATTTGTAGGGACGCCATTCTGGATGGCCCCTGAAGTCATCCAGCAGGCTGGTTATGATTTCAAAGCAGATATTTGGTCTCTCGGAATCACTGCAATGGAGTTGGTGAATGGCGAACCTCCCAATGCCAGCACACATCCGATGAAGGTGCTGTTTCTGATACCAAAAGCGCCAGCACCTAGGCTGGAAGGGAACAACCACAGTCGAGAATTCAAAGATTTTGTTGCTCAATGCTTGGTCAAGGAGTGCAGCAAACGTCCATCGGCAAAGGAACTGTTGAAGCATAAATTCATCCGATCTGCGGGTAGGGTTGAGGCTTTGCAAGAATTGGTGGAAAGAAAGCAAGAATGGGATGGAGGCCGGAACCGCCCATCCCATCCGAGATTTTATGAGGAGGTATTGACTTCAATGACACCTAAGGACGACTCAGATGCCTGGGTGTTTGACACCGTGAAGGCAAAGACAATTCACAAATCTACGTCAAAGAGAAGGAAGCTGTCCGTCATACCAGGCAATATCCAAAATGGCCAGACAGGGGCAGAGGAAGCTCTGCGACGCCTAGACCTCAAAGATGCGCCACTCACAATGTCATCTCCGTCACCAGGCACTGTGAGACGACGCACAGTTCAGAAGCAGCCATCGATCATGCAGCTGCCGTTAACCCCGACTAAGTCTTCAAAGAACACATCCCCTAAGAAGCCACTGCAGCCTGATATGAACTTTGGCAACAGTGGCTCCACAGTCCGTCTCTTCCGCCGTGTTTCGGATAACTCAACTGCGGGAGTAGTCGATTCATCCATTGAGGTCCGAGACGAAAATCGGCCGCCAACTGTGGAAACTATCAGCAAGGAGGCGCAGTTGGGTCGCAGAGCCTATAATAAGGCTGTCGATCCTTCATTCCAGGAGGTACACGCACAGACAAGCAGTCAGAAAAAGCGGGAAGCTCTCTCACGTCTTGCAGACGCCTGGAGTGCCTTTGATGCAATTGATCCAGATGGAGAGGTTCAGCTGCTGAAACTCATGCTCGAGAAAGTTCAGGCGGATCCAAAACTGCGATTCTTAGCATCAGCATCACCATCGAAAGATCAGACTCCTGTGTGCACCCCCCGAAAGTCATCTCAGGCCCAAGTCTCACCAGGCCCCAAGCTAGTCATGGCTCAAAACAACCCGCATCTTCGAAGCCACCGCCAGCGACGTGAGTCGATGCAAGTCGCCGATAGGGAGTGGAATGAAAAGATGCACAACCTACCTGGGCAGGTCACACCCGGGATGGAACATACAAAACAACTCGCCGACGTACTTTATGGACGTTGGGCAGATGGGCTTCGTAATCGCTGGGGGGCACTATGATTCTAGCAACCCAGCTCGAGTTCTTGTACTAACCAATGTTTGCGTTATTATCGACCTCGAAACATTTGCTCGCCTTGCATACAAAAAACTCGCATAGCATTGAATTTATACCCCAGGCAACGCATCAGAATATCCACTAGCATTCAGAATTTGCCCTCTGAATCATTGCTTCACGTCACTCGTGGAGCTCACTGTACTTTTCTTATGGCAATAGATTTGTCGACTGTTTGATTTCCCAGTTTTAATTTGAAGAGGTCGTTGTCCTGGATGGTGGAAAGGGCGCGGTGTATGATTGATGAAATTTGGAATTTGTTGCGCCAGAAAGCTGCTTCGAGCATTCTGTAGTTGTGTTTGGTGTGGTATTTTGGGAGGCTGCCCTTTTTCGAGCCTGCTACTTTGGGGAGTGCTCAGGGTCTTTGTTACGCATAGTAAAGTTGGGGATGTAGCATATTTGCATATGTACTGTAATAGAAGGCGTTTTGATTGAAGCTATAAGAATTCTTTGCAATAACAATCGTGAAATGACACTGTAATTGGGCTTGTTCAAGTAGTATTATTCCCATTTGACTAATTGTGTGCTATCGAAGGTATAGAACGCCCAGGATACTCCATTTTGTTTCTCTCTGTGATCCTCTGATGATCAGACGGTGAGATCCACGTTTCGCCCGTCTTTTCCACAATACAATTGGATCAGTCCATCCTATCCACACTCCACTACCCATGAACGTGCCCACTATTTTCCCCAGCTTTTAGCTTCCACCCCTTCTGGCGGATTTGTCTCCACCGGCTTTTTCTTGACATCCGCCCAATTCGTGCTCAGTGCCGTTCCGTTGCTCTCCGTATAGCTCTTCATCATCGCCCTCTTCGTATCTGGGTCCGCATCTTTATACAGCTTCTTGAAGAACCCGTGCAATGGGTCCGCCTCATCATCATCATCACCCCCAAGCTTATTATCACCGGTAGACTCGGCGGCCAGTGCGCTGCTAGCGAGGGCATCCCAGTTCTTGGGGCCGTGCTTTGATGAAGTGGGGTATGAGGGGGGCTTTTCGGTGGTAGTGGCGGAAGTTGGAGGTGAGACATCCTTGGTCTCGTCTTTGGTGACGGGGGCGGGGGCGGGGACTCGTGTTGCACTCTCTAGAGCTGGCCACTTCGTGCCGCTGGTTTTGTGAAGAGTGATTTCGAGTTTATTGGGAGTTATGGAAAAAGTGCTCTCCGAGGGGCTGATTCGCTCGTAAAGGTTATCAAGGCTGTAATTATAGCTACTATTTGCGCCGATCGGGAAGTTGACTTCAACCTGCATGGGATTAGTGGGCAATTCGACGAAAGATGTTCGAATTGAATGAAAACTTACAGAGTCTTCGGTAATAGAAACTTCAGCTTGTTCCTTCGGAATGCCCTTTGCAAAGATCGTGATCGTAACTTTATTGCTAGATTGGTACCACTCATGCCTGATCTTCTCCTTTGGGGTCTGTGCTGGAGTTGTTGTCTGAGGAGCCTGAGTCACGACGGCCTTGCCTTTCTCTTCCGCCGCCACTGTCTTGCCCACTTCGGGCAACGTGGCTTCGTCAGGCACCTCCGTAACTGCAATCTTCCTCCCTTCTGCGTCCTCAGGCAGCTTCTCATATTCGTTGGCAACCTTCAACTGCCAAACTCCCAAGCTCGGTTCCTTCTCATTCAGCTTCCTCACCCACGTCAGCACGAGCCGCGAATCTCCAAGTCGCCCAAGGCTGTATAGCGCAATAGCTCTCCTCATTTGTGCGGCGGTAATCAGCTCACGTCGAGCTCTTTGGCGAGCAGCCAAAACTCCAGCTTCGGCATCCTGGAGGGCGAGGTCATATTGTCCAGCACGTTGGTGTGCTGTCGAGCGGTTGATGAACCATAAGGGCGAGTTTGCGGTTTTAAGAGCGTTGGTGTAATGGGTGATGGCGGAGGTGTAGTCTTTGGCTGCGAGGGCCTTGGCACCCAGATCAGCTTGAGTCGACATGGCCGTGGTCTTGGTTAGCGAAGCTATCCCAAAGGAAATATTTTATTGTCAATATCGAAAGATAGTTCGGTGGAAGTGCGAGCTTAGAGAGTATTTGCGCATCAGATGTTCAGAGATGTTGGAGGGGTCAGCTGCAGCCCATGGAACCTTGTGGATATTTGGTAGCCTTGTCGATTCTGCCGCCAGGTACACCGCCTTACATGATGAAGGTTCACATAAGTTAAGTATAGCCGCTCTACATGAGTCTCACTTTCAACGCCATTCAACACGCCATCATCTCACATATGCAGGTATTGGATCACTTGGCCCGACAATATATGGTCGTACAGCGCAACAAAGACTATTATTTTCTACTATGTATACTTAACCATGTCTTGTTCTAACCCCACAACGCATCCTTACTCCTTCCTTTCCCTTTCAGCATCGGAGGTGATAAAAGAATAGAATTCCAGGCTTCCTCTCCATCAATGAAAAGCCTGAATTTCAGAAGGCTCTGGTCACTAGCTTCTGGGCTTTCAATAGTCACAGACCCGAACTTCGAGTTCCCTTCTGCGATATACCTATGAACTAAGGTTAGGAATGACTCAAAAGGTAGAGCTCGAAAACTTACTTGACGAGCACATCATCGTCGTCTGTCTGCCTATAACTTGGAATAGGCAAGTAAAACTGGCTCAAAGGACTTGTCGAGAACTCATGCACCGTTGCACTCAGTGGCCACTTGCCTCCGAGAGGTGGTGGGAACGCCGTAGAGGCGAACTCATGGCGATCACCAGACAACACCACAACGCCAACGCCGCCTTTCAAGCCGACATCCCACATAGCCTTAAGGATCTTTTGGCGTTCATCCAAAAATCCCGCCCAAGTATCCAGGTTGTTGACCTTCCAGTTCTTGGTGAAAGGAACACTGCTGACAACGAACTTCCATCTCACGCCCCGGGGCACTGGTCGGGCAAGGAAGGCGAGTAAATCTTGAAGCTGCTCGTTTCCTAGCATGGATTTCCCAGTCTCGTTGGCGGGTAGACCGGCATTGAGGTCCCTGTACCTCCGAGTATCCATCATAAAGAAGGTCGCTGGGCCCTGGGTGAATTCAAAGTATGTAGCGTCTGTTCGGCCCCTGTTGTAGATACTGGACTTGCGGGCAACTGGGGGATTAACTGCACCCTGGTAGTTGTTCCAAGGCTCAATTGCTGTTTGATAAAGACTTGTCTCGTGGTCTTCCGTGTTTAAATCAAAATCATTGGCGATTTCATGGTCGTCAATGACGTGGATCCAGCTCAGGTTCTGTGAAACTGCTGGCCAATCTGGAGAGGCATAGACTTGACGATAATCGCGGCGGTAGTCCTCAACATGATAACCAAAGCGCTTTGGAACATCGATGTAAATGAAGTCTCCGAGGAAGAGCATAAACTGCGCGTCCAAAGATGGTAGAACCTTCGCAAGATGTTTAAACCCTGGGATGCTCAACGGGTGTTTGAATGGGTTGTATGGAAACCTTGGGATAATGCAACTAGAAGTCAAGAAAGTAAACTTTCCATCAGGTTCATTGGTATACCCAGTCTTCGGCGCACTCGTAATAAATCCTTTGTGGTTATTCGACGTCACGTACTCATACTTGTTCCTTCCGGCTCTTCCTAGGGTTCTCGGGAGTGGAATAGAAATCGCCGAAGTGTAATCCGTGTCGTTGCTGAGGTTGGTGATTGGGCCGTAGCTTCGCCATCCAGAGTCTGCCACGCCACTGTGTGGATCCAGGTTGCGTACAGAGACATATATCGGCAGGTTGGCTCGATCTGGCTCCCGTACGAGTAGCTTCGCCTCCGAATCCGACACATATCCAAGGCGCGCAAATGAAAGATCGTTGCTAGGATATTGCACCTTGGCACGGTATATCAGATCCGTGGCTGCCAGAACTAATCCCAGGTTGATGAGAAAAGTCGCAACGGACATAAAACGGCTAGTCGGGCTTGGGAGACCTGTCAAGAGAGTCTTAAATAGCTTGGGGCCCTTTTTCTCGAGAATAATAGTCTCTTCGACATCAAGGTCTTCCTGAACGGCTGTGGAATCACCCCGGTCGTCGTTATCCGAGCTGGAGCCCGCCACAGCGTCCGCATATGATTGTGGTTGTCCACTTGCTTCGGTATTGTGGACCTTCACATCGACCTCATCCGCGATAACATCGTACTGGGACCGGCCCAGATAGGACGCGATAAACGATGGGATATAAAGGGCGAACAGCGTGTAGATGATAGGCGGGCATACGGGAGTAGGGATCTGATTTTCTTATTAGGTCAAGCTTCTCAAAGGCGCATACTGGATTTCATACCCATCTGAGAAAGACATAAGCCGCCAATCGCAAGCCGATTGAGCTCACAGCGGTTGCTTGATCCTGCCAAGCCATTGCGATTAAGTGCTGGGACCAGAGACAACAGAGAGAGATACGAGGACGGTAGAAGTGGTCATGAGCAAAGAGAGTAAGTGTAAGAACCGGCAATGGAAATAATTATGAAATACGGCAGGAATTATCCACCCGGCTCCTTGTTATATTTGGCTCGCTCATTTCTTCGTCACCGGCAATCGTCGTATACGTCATGCCGAGTAGCTCCCAAGTTGGTGAGCTAAACCTTAAACAGACTGCACCTTTCTCCAGGGGCCCGTGCACTGTTTGCTGGCGGAACCCCGTACGACACCCCCACCCGAATCACTTGAAGTACGGTATAAGGAAGAACTTGGCACGTGAAGATGGGAACAATACTATTGAATCTTATCTGCTGTACGTTTATAGTATTCAAACCGTTCCGTTCAATTGTTTATTTACAAGATGTCGTCCCAGCGTAATTACATCCCGTTCTCCGCCTTGAACTTATCCCACGCTTCGTTGAGAGTAGAAAAGACAGCTGAGCTAATCATTTTCACCTCCGTACTCGCGCCCTGTGATAACTGTGAAGAAAAATATTAGCTTAAAATATCAGCCAGCCAGGGTGTGAATAGCATACCTTGTCGGGGTGGACCTTGGCGATCGCCTTCATATAGTTGATCTTGACCTTCCCATTCATAATCAAGTCGTGCATGCCAACCTTCTTCCACCCGCTTCCTTCCCAGAGGACATTATCCAACCCTCCCAGAAGAGCCCTTAGGTTATCTCTCCTTCCATCTCGCCAAGCTGCTATCCGCGCGTCGACACTATCACTCAGCTCGAACTTTTCGTCGTCTGCCTTATCCGCAGCAGCATTGGCAGCGCGCATTCGTGTTACGGCCTCGGAATCCTTAACTACAGTAGGGCGGAAAGGAGGTGTCGCTCTAGGACGTGGTGTTGGAGCCTTAGGCTTGGGTGCTAAGGCTTTCTCACAGCGTAATCTTCCTTGGATAGCGATCGCACCGCCAGCACCACCCTCCACAGCTTGTCGCCATACGGCACCAGCATCAGACCAGCGCTCCATATGTTCAAGAGCTTCCGCCTTCCGCATCAATGCCTTGCCATAGAATTCTGCCATGCTTTTCTTACTGTCTGTGGCGGACTGATCCTGCAGATCTATCACTTCGTTGCTGCCACGGCTTGGGCCAATGAGAGAGAGCGCTGTGTCGGCGTCAGACACAGCGGTCTTTGGATCTCCCGTCTTAATGGCAGTAAGTGAGCGGTTGCAGAGTAGTATGATGGTAATAGGGTGACCTTGTGGTAAGGATGATAGAGACTGGGTGTATGAATCATTAGCTGAGGCGTAGTCACCCCGTTTAAAATGCGCAGTACCAGCCAGACGATGTTGGTGGGACATCGCCAGAGCTGATGGAGACACTGGCGGTATTGTTCGTACGGGGGCTTTCGGTCGTACGGGGATTGGCGCAGATGGTTTAGGTTGCCTGGCTTGTGGGGCTTTTGTGACTGGGACATTTGTTCTTGGTGGTTCCGGTCGAGAAGGAAGGTTCGGTTGCTTCCCATTCGAATCTCCAAAAAGCAAATCTGGCTCCTCTGCTGGTTTTGGGGAGGGTGTCGCTTTCTTTCGTCGTGATGGACTCACATATGCTTGCGCTGACTGTTCTTCCAATGCCTGTTTGGTAAGTCGAGATTTAGCATCCATGGCAGAAGTTGGTGCTACCTGCTGCCACCTGGGCAACGGTGTAGACCGCCCGCTCGTGGCATTAGAAACTGCTGGTGAGGGACCTCGAGAGGAAGAAGCCGAAGATGGTTCTCGGTCACTAGGTGCGGGACGAAGTTGGCGTTTTGGTGGTGGATGAGACCCTATCTCGAGCATCAAAGCTTCGTCTGTCACGGACGAACTCGACGGCTCCCCCCTCCGTCCTCGCTCACGTGGATCAATCGGCAGGGGCGCCTTCTCTGGGGGTCGTTGTCCCTCTGTTGCGCCTGTATCACGCATCCACTTCGGCTGGCTTGGGTCTACATCTTGCTGGTATTCAGAAACGGCTTTTTGTACCCTCTTCTGGGACGTTTTCCACAGAGAGTTTGCAGTTTTGAACAAATTGCTCCCTACCGCTGCCGCTTTCGCGGCCATGTCGCTATCACTAGCTGGTGAACGGCTGTCCTCACGCCTTGTCTGCGATTGGCCTCTCTCTTGCCGCATCCAAGACGGAATCGCTTCCTTTCCAGACGTCTCTGCAGCAGCTCGTGCTCCATTTGAGCTAGACTCCCGACTTGGTTCGCTTGGGCGAGAACCTGATCGCCCTTGCGCCTTCTCTTTTGCTACTCGATGAGCGTCATTTAGCAACCACCCTACCGCGGCTTGGATGTTAAGTCCAGATCCACTCTCGGTCAGAGCTCGCCTGGAGTTTTCAGCGGGGAAGCCCATATCAACAAGTTCGTTCATGGCTTTGTCCCACGGGTCATCAGACACCGGTCCCTCAGACTTATCCGGTGAAGGTGGGGTCTGCTGGGGAGTTGGTATTCTTTCACGGCGTCTGACTTCTTCTACGGGTTTTCCAAGGTCGCCAAGGAAGTCATCGTCGTCATCAACCTTGCTCACGGTGACTGCTGGCGATTTACCCCGCCGGGGCATCTGGCCTAATCCAAATGGATCGTCGTCATCTTGAAACGCCTCCAACATATCAGTCCCCGCCGATTGTTTCCAAGCTGCTGGGTTGCTTAAATCCAGCTGGCTGTCCTGAGTAGGGGCGCGAATCTCTGGGGAGGTTGAAGGTGGCGGATAGTAGCTCGACTTGTCAACTTTTGTATCAGCATTGAAAGCCGCAAACAGATCTTCTTCCTCGTCATTTGTCTTGCCGATATTGTCGCGATTTGCTGCCGAGAATGGGTTCGTATTCACAGGAGCTGAAGGTGTAGGAGGCGCGGGGCTTCTGGATGTCGTAGTGGGGGTGTTTGACCCAAACGGACTCCTCCCAAGCCCAGCTTGGCCAGACTGGCCATCCCAAAAGCTTGTATTTCCAAATTCAGCATCATATTGTTTCCTCCTCTCTTCCTCTTTCTTCGCCTTCTCCGCGAGAAGCTTCTCCTGTTGTTGCTGGAGTGTCAACGTCGCCGTTTTCGCAGGACCGAAGGAGACGAGGTTGGCGAAGCTGTCGGTTGGAGGTTTGCTGGTGGGGTTTGGATTTGGAGCCCCTGATCTTTGCGCTGAAATGGGCGTGGATGTGCGAGAGCCTCCCAAAGGTGGCGTAGGTTGCTGTGTTGAGATAGACCCGAAGTAGCTGCCAGTCCCTCTTGGGGGTACCTTGCTGGCCCCTCCACTGGAGTTGGAGTTAGCCGACGACCACTCCAGGCCATTCAGGTCATCCATTGGGCGGCTGTAGGGACAGTGATTAGTTCATTGAACGTCAAAAAAGAGAAGACGGCTGCGAATCAAGTGTAGTAGAGTTGCATTGCTTTGATGTTTTAATGGCAAACTAATTATGCTGTGTTGTTGGAATATTGATATCTTGGTTGCTTCCGCTCCCCGTATTTTCGGAGAGAGACACTTGATTGCTGGTAACTGGTACATTACTCGCCTGTACAACTGGACAGGGGTTCACAGTTTCCATGATGCTAACAGACCCTGGTTTGTTTTCGAAATACAGTCGAAGTTCGATAAATCGATATACTGTTACGCGATATTCACGATATTTCGATATTTTTTTCGGTACCACCTGTTTTACCACCAAAATCACGATATACGCAATACCGTAGGCTTTTTCCTGATTATCGACTTATGCTTTCGTTTGGGTCGTCGTCAGAATGCCTCCAAAGAAGCTCAAATCAATGACAATTGAGCAGCGACGTGCTCTACGAAGGTTCCATCAGCAAAAGCTTCCTTCGCCTTCCCAGAAGGCTTGTATAGGTATAGACTGGTTTTATGAGCAATACAGTATTCGGCTAAGTCAATCCACAGTCTCCGAGTCGCTCAGCTCCGATTTGCCAGTCTCGACGCCAAACCATCTTATCCATCAGTTCCAGAAGGCTCTCGTCGACGAGCTGTTGCTTGGCCAGACCTTGAGGCAGTCCTTTTCGAGTGACAGAAGCAAATCGAAGAAAGAGGAGGTTTTACATCAGGGGAAATACTACAAGAAAAGGCGAGGCAGATCTGGGCAACTCTACCACTGTATCAAGGCAAACCAACTCCAGAGTTTAGCCTTGGATGGGTCCAGAAATTCAAGAATCGACACAACATCTCCCTATGAATTCGACACGGTGAAGCTGGATCTGCTCTAGAAAGTGCAGAGATTGAAATGA
>KV454684.1:0-105365 GCA_001662585.1 Pseudogymnoascus sp. WSF 3629
TGTTGAAGGAGGAGGTTGCTCAGACTGATTGGTTGGGCGTGTGGCCGCTAGCCGAATTGGGCTGCAGACCAGCCACAAATAGTTCTGTAGATAGCTTCACTCTCAACTTCACTTATAACAACAATATAATATGTTCGACTTCATATGATGACTGATACCAACCGCTGCAAGTGATGTTCATACACTTCAACATGTATGTTTGTTGTTTTACACTGCGATCTTCATGCCTGCCTATTCGGGATATGTTGGGATCGCCGTTATCCCGATCCTTCAAGGCGTAGTGTTATATTGAGCGCTTCCTTCGGGAGTATTAACTGGTTAGGTTTCAGCTCAGCTAACTGACGGCCAACATACTGCAACTGATCTTATTATTATGTACTGCCCTATATATCGCACGTTATTCTGTGCCTGTCATATTTCCATTTCCGCCCCAACACCACCACAGTCAATTTAGCGATCCTATCTCATATATGTGGTAAAAACTAAACTAGGGTATAGACGAAAATCAAAATTCGCAAATTCGCAAAATGGGTATATAGTAAATTCAACGAATGATCGAAAATAAAACTATTACTTCTTCAGGTGCTTCGTCGCACCTGCAGCAGGTGGGGTTCGGGGGTGACGAATTGGGACGGCGCCGGCCCGCCATCACTGTAATCGTCATAGTCCCCATATCCATCCCCATCATACAAGCTTTCCGCCGCTGCAGCATCGTCCTGTTTATCCCCAGGCATACCAAAGGTAAATATCGGCTGCGGGGGGTAGGAGAGTTTTGCCATTTCAGACCATGAAGATACCCTTGGCCTCGAGGGATGGGTGGGAGTTTGGTTGATATTGGTATTGGTATCAGCAGGTGGGTTTGCGGCAAACAATTTGCTTTCTGGCGGAATATTGGCCGTGGGAGCTGCTTCTGTGCCTTTAGATCGAGTGAAGGCGACGAATTGAATTGGAAGGTCGCTGGCAGCCGCATGTTTAGGGCTACTATTTATAACTGGCCTAGACGGACTTGGTCCTCTGGATATTTCCGCAGTTTTTTCGGGCACTGGAGGTTTCTGCTCCGCAAACACCTCATTTTGTAACCCAGGATTCTGGATAGAGCTAATTTTCAACGGAGCGTGGGCAGGGAAGAAAACTTGCTTTTCTTCGTAGTACTTTGGCCCCTCAGCAACGGGGGGTTTGGGAAGGGAAGGCCTCCTCGCATGGCCCTGCGCGGGCCCTACGACTTCCGCTATAGAGATCCTTCTTTGCGCTATGGCCGAGACCTGTGAGTGCTGGGCGGAAGCGGTATCGAAATACTCTTTGTGAACCAGCCCTGGCGTCGACAAGTCAGAAACTGCCGAGTCTGAATTGGCACCATAAAACGAGTCAGCCGGATCTGGAGGGGAAACCGCGGATTGTGGCGAGACTACAGCTTCGAGATGTTGCTGGATTTGCGCCTCCAAAGCTGTTTGTAAGTTTATCTCATGTACCGCTGACTGACTCTGATGGTGGAAATGAGTAAATTGGGCATACTGTATGGGAATTGGGCTGTATACTAACCATGGTGTTTGCGATGTGGTAACTCTGGGCTGACTGAGGTTGACCTTGAGAAGCTGGTTTCGCTTGTGCAATATAATGCTGCTGCCTTTGCAACTCAACCCGAGGCTGTGAGCTATGTCGTTGATGGTTTGGCAAATTCTGATCGTTCGACTGTGGGACGTTTGAGACTTGGTAATACGGTTGTCGGATGGCATTTAGTTGGGTTGGTGGCTGGGCTGGAACATGTATAATGTTCGCTGGTTGTATTTCCTGGATAATCAGATTATCTTGTTGAGGTTCTTGATTTGATATCTGTCGAGTTTCCTGGTTGTATGTCTGGAGAGGCACATTCGATGTCTCGTGTGTTACCAATAAATCGGTAGGTTGAACACTTGTGGAGGTGGCAGGTGGGATGGAAACATCTGTGACAGCGATTTGGTTAACAGCTTCATCTGGCATTTGCTGCGCAGCTCTGTGTGTCCGCACATGAGACCATGATCCCCGTTTGGACTCTGTCTGATTTGATCCGCGAGACTCAGATCGGTCTCCCACACAGGTGGCAGCAATATTCATCTCGTTTGTTGTGTCTACTGGTTGATGGCTGATAACCTCTTCATCATCAACCCCAGGTTGTTCCTCGATATTGTCTGGGACGATATTACTTTCAAACATGGGCGCTTGATCAGGCTGATCCCCAAAGTGTTGCGTGTCATCACTTGTGGGGTTTTCGTCGTTTTCAAACTCATCGATGGAAAGGCCACTGTTCTCGGATATGCGCTCAAGGTCCCCGGGTTTACTAGCGACTGTATCGAATGCTGGCTCTGGTAGTGACAGAGGTCGGGGTTCTTCCTGGATTGAATATACAAGAGACTCAGGCCGGCTAATTGGCGACACCGGGACACTTGGATAGCTTGGAGGATAGTGGGTATTCTGAAGAGAAGATTGAGTATAGACACTGCTCCGCGTAGATTGTAATACTGGGATACTCGAGTGGCGCTGATGCGAGACAGATGCATTTTGCTGGTTCTGTAGATCCTGGAGACGTTGAATGTTCTGTTGGTAGAGCAGTGCCAATTCCTTATTTTGTTCTTCGATTATGGAGTTCAGCCGGTCAAGCTCCTTTTGTTCGGTTTCACTCTTTTCCTGCGGCTGCTGTTCTGGTGACGCAGTTGGACGCATAGCTCCTTCAGAGTAAACCTTTGACGAAGCCGAGACAAGTGACGACCCCTGCTGTGCAACATCCGGCGGGGGTGTAGATGGCTCTTCCGGCACTTCACTTACCAACGAAGATGGCAATTGGGGATTTGGTGAATGGTCGCGTGGTTGCCACGACAGTGACCGATACGGACGATTCATGATGGGGCTTTGGCTCGACAACGGCTTCCTGCTAACCCTGTGCTGCTTTGACGGTCGACCTCCAAACGCGTCAGAAGATGACTCCACCGCTTGGATAGGAGCTGTGGTTACAGGCCTAGCCGGAATATCGGCCGCTAGCTCTGGCCCCTCAGTGCTGGCTGAAGCAGGTTTTAAGCCCCAAGCGGTTTGAGCAAGCTCAGATCTCGTTTGGGGCGAATACGTCTGCGTGCCAGTGGAGTCTTGCCGCTTCGAGCTAATGCTTGAAGAGTGTGTCCTATCATGTGACGTTTGAATCGCCGTGGAAGTTATCGACGCATTGGACGTTGAATGTTGACGTCTTTGATAATCATACGATGAGCTAGGCGATGGTGCACCGAAACCAGGATTTGGACCAGCAACGGGGGATGAGTAGGCCATTTGCGTTGGTTGAGGTTCCCGGGAATAAGCAACGAACGCAATGGGAAGGCTTGCATCTGCTGATATTGCAGAGGCCGGAGCCGGGCTGGTATCACGAGCAATGCGCTTGCGCTCTTGACCGGAAGGTGCCCCCGAAGAGCTTGGTTGGTTGGGTACCTTTGCTCGCGGTAGTTCCATGTGAGGATCTACGAGCTGGGATAGAGTAACATCTGGATACATGCGAGCCAAGTTTTGGATATTCGTTATGACATCCTCCTTATCGGAGTCCGAAAAATATTGGATGCCAAGTCTGGAACAGATAATATCACCCGCACTATCATGCGGCACTGACGACGAATGGCTGTGTGTCTGGCCAGGGTATTTGCTTCCTGCCGCTGGAGCTCGGTCAGACTCTAGAACCTTTGGTGGAACCACTGGAGGTTCGCTGGCAACCGGAGTGGAAGAATCAGGTGTCCTTTGAGACCCTTGTGACAAGTAAGGCGCGCCGCGACCACTATAGCTCATTCTAGTGGCCTTCGAAGTCGACTGGTTCCAAGGCCCCGCCGACATACTCTGCACCGGAGATACATTGCCGCCTTGATTAAGTGCATTAGTATTAATGCGTAACGGGTGGGCAGAGCTGGCAACTTGAATAGGAGGCCTTGGTGTGCTGTGCAGCTGTGTGTTCAATGGAGGAAGTGCCGCTGGGCTAGTTTGCTGAGCTGTAGCAGCATCGGTTCTCTGAGCAGCTTGGAAGCTCTGCCTGAACAGGCTGGGTATCGGTTGTGGCGATGTAGGTGTGACACGCTCTGATACCGAACGCCTGATAGTAGGTCTTTGGTCTGTAGCTTGAAGTTTTGAGGTGCCTGATGTGACTTTGGCAGTTGCTAGGTCCTTCGAACCCTCAGTCGTATTGTTTCCTTTCGACTTGGCTTCATTGGCGGCCTTTGTCCTGCTAATAGCAGCAGCCAACTCGACCTCATCACCAGCTTTGGGGAAGTGATACTGCCTGACCCCTGTCGGCTTATGGGTATAAAACCATCTCTCCGTCTCCCCATCGTAGTCAGCTTCCCAACCGGGAGGATAGCCCGAGGTACTCATTGAAGTATCTATGGAGATCTCCGAGGCCCAGGCACGAAGTTTTGCTCACGTTGCCGACGAGGCTCCGAAGCGCGAAGGATTTGGCGCGAAGGAATAGTATGCTAGCTCCAACAACGGCGCTGGAGTATACATCTGGAGAAAAGAGAAGAGCAACAACATCAACAGCACAAAGAAATGGGAGATATATGAGGGGGAAATGAAGGAGATTAACGTGTGGAAACGATGGCGTTCGGGTCTTACCTTGGTCGCGATGGCTTCCAAGCCGAACAACGCGCCAGTTATGCCTTGCCAGGGCTGAGTGGTGGATAGCTTCCACAGATTTCCTCATAGAGTAATTCAAACCAGCGATTATATATTAGGGGTAGACGGAAAGAGCTTAGATACGGCCTCATTTGGCAAGCTTTGGCGGCAATTGGCGCCACGAAGCAACTATGTGGAGGTGACAGCGACATATTGGGCCTGCACGGGCCACACACGGCCGACTTGTTGGACTTGTTGTTGGTAAAAATGTCAGCCTCGTGGAGTATTTGTCCGTCTTTAGTCACGTGCTTGTTGTGTTTATCTAAAAATATGACCAGTCGCTGTTGGTGGAATGTCAGCCTCGTTAATTATTGGTACTCTTACAAGTCACGTGGATCTGATCACGTGCATTTGTATTTTTGTCTTTCAAGGCACGATTCCTCGGCGACGGAAAAACCAATTCACCGCGGAGTTGCCCGAGGAAGTTCCTGGGCAACATTTACGAACGTACGCGAAAGGAACGCTCATTGTGAAAGCGCCAGCCAATCTCCATACCCAAATGCCGCAATGATCATAAGGCCGCTCTCACTCGGGGCTGCGACACCCGTCGCGCTCCGCAGTATCGGCGAGCAATGCCTTTCCGCGCTCCCGCAACAACAATTGAGGTCCGCACAGTCAACACAACGTGCATTCACCACCGCGCGAGTGTTGAGGAACGCACTGTCAAAGGGCCCGGGCCAGGCGCAACGACTGCGAGCCGGCTACTTTCTCAACAATTCATTTCTTCCTCGGACTGCCATTGTCTCGAAGGCGCGGTCGTCGACATCCACCTCGTTCACTGCGTCGCAGCCGCCAATTCCAGCAAGAGATGCGGCTGCCCCGGTGACGGAGACGACTCCCGAGGTCGACCTCCCACATAGACGGCGGCAGAAAGCTCGCAAAGATGCACAGGCTGCATCTGCAGAGGCAGGACCTGCGGCGGCAGCTGAACCTGTTATACCTCCAGATGCCTCATCAGTCCTCACGACGGCATCATCAAATCTCCCCATAAACTCCTTCAAACGCACTCTTTCCACGCTGCTCGCCTTGACGAAGCCGCGTCTTTCCTTTCTCATTGTGCTCACCACCACCTCCGCTTATTCCATCTATCCCGTTCCCGCTCTCCTCTCACCCGCAATAACCGACACCCCGTCGCTGTCGGCCTTGACGTTGCTCTTCCTCACATTTGGCACGTCGTTGACATGCGCGTCCGCCAATACCCTCAACATGCTCTACGAGCCAAAGTGGGATGCCATGATGTCGCGCACGAAGAACCGCCCTCTCGTCCGTGGTCTCATTTCACCCCGCGGAGCCCTGCTCTTTGCAGCGCTATCAGCGGCAATTGGAACAGGGGCATTATATTACGGCGTAAACCCCACCGTAGCATCCCTCGCAGCCTTCAACATATTCCTCTACGCAGGGGTCTACACACCGCTTAAACGCGTCTCCGTCATCAACACCTGGGTCGGAGCCCTCGTTGGTGGAATCCCCCCCCTGATGGGCTGGGCCGCAGCGGCCGGGCAGACTGCCACTGGCTCCGGGGACTGGAAGGAGCTGTTGTTGGGCTATGAGAACATGGGTGGCTGGCTACTAGCCGCGCTGCTCGTTGCCTGGCAGTTCCCCCACTTCATGGCGCTCTCATGGACCATTCGCCATGAGTACAAGAACGCGGGCTACAAGATGCTGGCCTGGACGAACCCCGCGCGCAATGGACGCGTGGCGCTGCGTTACTCGCTCGTCATGCTCCCGTTATGTATAGGCCTGTGTGCCGTGGGCGTGACGGAGTGGAGCTTCGCGGTCGCGAGCACGCCCGTCAACCTCTGGATGGTGCGCGAGGCGTACCGGTTCTGGAAGTACGAGGGGCTGAAGGGCAGTGCGCGCGGCCTTTTCTGGGCCAGCGTGTGGCATCTGCCCGCGGTGATGGTGCTGGCGATGGTGGAGAAGAAGGGGATGTGGCAGAGGGTTTGGAGGGCCGTCGGGGGGGGGGTCGAGGATGATGAGTGGGAGGAGATCGAGGAGGATGAGGTCCCGGGCAAGACTACGGTCGCGTCTGTGTAGGGTAAGATACGTGGCTTGCCCGGAACTAATGAGTTCACGGTTTTGGTGTACATATATACAGTACGTGCATTGGCGGAGTTGAGGTCTGATGTACAATAGTGGGCTTGCATCGTCGTTTTCGTTTTTCACCATCTTTGCACTTTCAAATAGTTCAATAGGGTAGATCTATCATCTCAATCTGTACTATGTACGCATGGCTTATCACTCCTTCCGGCCAGTGTCCCAGTTTGGACCGGTGTGGGTTTGAGAAGGGAACATGTTTGTCGCAGCCGTAAACACTGTGCAACTCTGATTTGGCCATTGTTTGTTGGGACGTCCCAGTAGCCGCCCATGGGGGAAAGACGACCAGACTCCCTCGAACTCCTTTCAAGGGGTACCCAGCTTCGCGCGCCGTGCATTGTTGGTGTTTGAAAATAGTTGCCCGCGTTAAGCCCTCGAGTTTTAAAATAAATTCACGGTTAGTGTGCAATAACGCCAGAATCGCAACTTTGGGTATGTTGGATGTGGGATGGGAGTTGGTAAATATGGACATTCGTCGTCCGATGCAGGGGGTGTGAATGGCTCAAAATAGAGTCGTCGGTTAAATGATCTGCCCTGCGATAGACGCGCTCCTAAATGGTGGCATGTGCTTGGCTATATTCGATTCTGTAAACAATAACAGAGCGAACAGACCATCATCGTCGCAATAACCCCCCATATACCTAGATTTACACTCAAACTCCCAAAATAAAGGTTGTTGGTTCTCCATCCGATCGACCAGGTCTATTATTGGTCCCTTGGGCAGCCCCCGACCCCATACCCCGTGATTTTGAGTTCTAACCGCCCGTCAAATCCTAACCGCTGACATTTGAGATGAGACAACCGCCCTACACAACCTCCACAACCCAACAGGCCAGTAATAGACCTCGCTCGGCCCGGAATTTGCACTTCCTCGAACGTCATGGACTGTCGCGCCTCCCTACGGCGTTTATCCTCGTTTCACTTACCCTCACTTTCCCTCGATGCGGGGCTCTCATCCTCGTCTCAGCCTGTCGCCACAGCCAGAGTTGGACTAAATCCGTTCCATGACCCTGGAATCGGTCGGCGATGGGTCCCCGGGAGCATCAAGAGACGGTTTGTTTCATGCTTTGTTGGTGGTCGATGTCTGCAGCTCGTCTGGCCCTTGGTTTCTACATATAAACTGGCCAGGAACCGACCCTTCATGGCCCTCTTCTTTTGTTTCTTACTTCAATCAGTCAACCCTTCAATTTTCCACCTGCCCGTTTCCTATTCCTCGCTTTCTTTTCCTAGTCGTCTCTCTCGTCTCATCTCGGGTCATTTCATTTCATTTCCTATCGACACTACGCTCTATCCTCCTGGTGAGGTCCTTAATACGTAATCCGCTTTCGTTCAACCATCTCCACTCTTATTCATTCGACCACACGCACTCTCTCACATCCGCACTTTCTCATTACACCCATCCACACACTTTCGTTCGACCATCTTCCGGGCGACCCATCCGCACCTTCGTTCGACCATCTCCAGGGCAAATACCATGCCCAAAACCAGCCGCGCTTCAGTCAGCCAAGGTCAATACCGCTCGATTCCCGTCGCTATCGCAGACCCGACAGCCCAACAGCACTACTACCCCATCACCACCGCAACCATGCAGTCCAACCTCGGGCCCCAGCGCATGACCCACATGCACCAACAAGCACCCTCATACATCTCCAACCCCCCGATGCAGGCATCGGCACCCCAATACATCCCGCAGTCCGCCCCGATCCCCATCTCTACCCGCCCCTCCTCCGGTGCCTGGTCCCCAGAGGACGACATCGCTCTCATGACGGCGCGCACGCAGGGCCAGAACTGGGGACAGATCCAGGACGCCTACTTCCCCAACAAGACCGCCAACGCGTGCCGCAAGCGCCATGAGCGGCTCATGGACCGCCGTAACTCGGAGGACTGGGATACGCTCAAGTTCGAGGCGCTGGGGAAGGAGTACATGGCCATGCGCCGTGAGATCTGGAGCCCGCTCGCCGAGCGCACGGGTGACAAGTGGGCTGTTGTCGAGGCTAAGGTATGTGATAACAATTCTACTAAGACTACTATGAACGAAGTCTAACATGAACAGATTCTCGGAAGCGGTCTCAAGAACCTTCAATCCGCAGCCCGCGCCTCTACCCGCCGTGCTCGGCTCTCAGCTTCGCACGAGAGCCAGAACGCACCAGCATCATACACCGACGACAGCGCGATCGGGATCGAAGACCTGGACGGGCAAGACTTCAGCGTCAGCCCTGACACGGACTGCGGCTTCGACCCAACACGCCAGCAGCAGCAGATGCAGATGATGGGTGCTCAGATCCACCAGCAGCAACAACAACAGATGATGCGTGAGCAACAGCAGCAGCAGCAACAGCATCGCCAGAACAGACAGTACATAGGGGGACAGGTCATGCAGGGACGCGGCCACAGCCATCACAACAGCCTCGGGAGTGCGACGAGCGAGCGGAACATGGGCATCCCCAGCATCATTAATAGAGGACCGGCCGGAGTTTAAAGAGGGGAGGCATCATCGTTTTGTTTTATTTTTGGCATTTTTTTCCCTTTTGGTTCGACCTTTTCATTTGTCTATTTTCTTTTGTCTATTTTTCATTTGTCTTTTGTACGATTACGAATTTGCTGAATGGCGTTCGGAGCGTTGCTGTGTCTGTATTGTACAGTCAGTGGGGTGTTGTGATGGCTTATTCATTCTGGCGCAGAGACGGGGGCGGCGAAACGTGGCGAAAAATTGGCAATATCCATGAGAACGAGTGAGCGAGAGAGAAGATGAAGAGAGAGAGAAAGAAAGAGAGGAAGAGAGAAAGAGAGGAAGAGAAAGTGGGAGGAATGATTTGAATAGGCATAGTTAGCAGAAAATACCAATAGTATATTTTATTTGATAATATCCAAGACCATCCAAGACCATCCAAGACCCAAGAAAGGCTGGGTATTTGGAACGTGACTTGGTTATATTGGCTGTAAAAACCGAAAGGGCGGCTGCTTTTATACACTACCATTGTTCAGTGAACCCGGCGAATCTCTGATCCTTGTTAACTGGAATGGTGACGATATAAGTGAACCAATCATTCTTCTTGCCAGAGTCTCCAACTCAACAAATACAAGATCCGAAGGCAAATACAAATGGCCCAAAGTATTGCTATGCAGACAGCAAGCAAGGCGACACGCAAAACCCATGCGCAAATCCAAACATGCCAAGGTAAGGAAGTATTGGACGGCGCGCACCACAAAAGTGCCCAGACAATATGGCCCCATCTCCATGGTCGCTCAGTCGGTTCGTTTTGGGTTGGTTCACTGTTATCTTCGTTCTGTCTTTCAGGATCTCTGTGAGAATCCATTTCGTTCAGTTGCTCATATTTGATATCCGGGTAATCATCATGGTTCTTCGAAATGGCGCCCATTGTGGTAGATGCAGTTTAGTTGAGTGTTTAAACTTTGTTTCTTTTGGAAGATGCGATAGACCCGTAACTTCGCGGTGGTGGCCGGACTTTCCACTGAATTGCCACGCTAATCTTGGCGCTCAACGCAAGATGACGACCGCCAAAAGGCGGCAAAGGTCTGGACCGTCATACCCCGCAAAAACAAGGCTGCTACCGGCCTGTCAACCACCGAAACGCCTACTGTCACTGCCATTGCCGTGTTCCACCACAGATAAATAAACTGTCCGACAACACCACGTTCTGTTCTTCCTATTTACCCGCTGCCATATCAGGGCTTCAATATTCACACATTGTCCTACGGAGCCGCCATGATTTTGGCCTTACTGCGACATCATGGGACAATCTCAATCCCAAGCGGACACCCGCCCAGCTACCGCTGAAGAGCTGAGTAAACAGCTGGTGAGACATTCCCCATCCCCAATCCCCAATGCACCCTCCATACCCCTCCTCCAGGCACCCGTCAGCTAACCTCCCCTCTCTCTTTCTCCAGGCCGAAAAATTCGCAACTCGCTGCTTCACCCCTCTCGAACTCTACTCCTTCCGCGACGTCTTCCGCAGCCTCGCCGATACCTCCGATGGCGTCTCCTACCTGAAGGAGGACACGCTCACACGCTTCCTCCAGGTCCCGGATGCCCTGGGCGTCGCGCCAGTGCTGTTCCAGATGGTCTCGTACCTGGGTGCGTTCCCGTTTTCGGCAGGGGCACCGGCGGTGCTGGGGTTTGAGGAGATGATTGTTGTGGTGGTTATCTTGACGGAGAGGTATGGGAAGGTGTTGAGGGGTGGGGGGAAGGGGAGGAATGTCTTGCTTTATCGGAGCTTGACGGTTTTTGATCGGTTGGATGGGAAGGAGGGAGTGGATAAGGGTGATGAGGAGGGCGATAAAGAGGTTGTGGAGGTAGAGGGGGAGGAGGTCAATGGGAACGCGAAGGCGCATGTCGGCTTCGCGGTGGATCAGCCAGCCAACGACGAGGAGGGCGATGACGACGACGATGGACTCGCGCTTTCGGCATTGGAGTCTCTCGACGTCAATGATGTCTTCAAGCACTCCGACGCACCCCCGATATCCCACTGCTCAATCCCCGTGGACAACTTCCGCAAGATAATCATGCTCCTGCTCCTCATAGCGCCATTGGAAGCCAGCCAACCCCTTCCAGACTACAGCGATAGGCTCTCAGGAGATAACCTTGAGCAGCTCCGCGCAACAGCTGACGCCATTCTCTCGGCCTTTGTTAACACCGAATCCGACACAGGCATAAAAATCCACTCCTGGAACACTGTTATCCCCGCCTCCCTACCCAACCTCTTCAACGGCTTCTCAGCTTTGTTCTCACACTTCCTCTTCTCGAAATCCCTGGATCTCTCTAAGCGCAAACCATCATCCCCCACCACTACGCCGCCCGCCTCGCCCCCCACCTCGGCACCCTCCTCGCCCGCCCTCCGCCGGCCAACCACACCACCACCAACACCGCCGCTCATCCCCACCGTCGACGCCGAAGAAGCCGAAATCCTCGATCTAACCCTTCTCTCACAACTCTCCTTCTTCCTCCCCCCAACCACCCTCTTCCACCGCCTTCGACTTCTCTACTCCGGCGGCTCAGCCGGCTTCTCCATGCGCAGCTTCGAGACCCGCGTCTTCAACTGGCGCGCCCCCTCTCTCCTCCTCGTCTCAGGCAGCAGGCTGCCCGCCATCCCAGAAAGCAGCAACGAGCGCGCCTTCGCCGACTCCCTCCCTCCAAAACGCCTACCCGACAGCACAACCAGCACCCCCAACCGACTAGTCTTCGGCGCCTACATCCCCCAAACCTGGCAACAGACCTACAAAACCTGCCTCTCCGACCCGGGCACAATCCTCTTCCAGCTCGCACCAACCCACACCATCCACCGCTCCACCATCTCCACAGACCAACTCTCCTTCACCCACCCCCCTCTCTCGCACCCGGGCATCACGCTGGGGTCTCCGCACCCAACCTCTAAATCCGCGTCCGGCACCGCAAACCCGGCGAAACTGGGCCCGGTTTCGCTGCACATAGACGCCTCCTTCGAATTTGGCGTTTTCACACACGACTCCCGCGGCGGGGGGGCGTTCGAGCCGGCTTCCGGTCCCGGGGGAGGAGACTGGCAGGAACGGTTCTCGATCGAGTCTCTTGAAGTCTGGGGGTGTGGAGGGGAGGAGGAGGCAGAGGAGCAGAGGAAGAGGTGGGAGTGGGAAGAGCGGGAGGCGGAGGCGAGGAGGAGGATTAATTTCGGGAAGGGGGATAGGGAGGCGGATAGGGCGCTTTTGGAGATGGCGGGGATTATTGGGGGGGAGAGGAGTGGGGGGAGTATGAATTAGGAAGGGGGAGGGTAATGTGTAATGGGTTATGAGTTATGGATGATGGGTATGAATGGATGGGGCGTAGATAGATTTTGGTATTTCTTAGGGAATCGGTATATGTCTTTTGTGCATGGAAATGTCTTCCGTGACTGCTACGAGAAATATATGTGGGTTTAGGCCGTCTAGTGGTGGTCCTCTTAGAAAGTACCCCGTTTACAGAAAATGTAATCCGCCTAGTTGGTTATGCTTACTCCAACCAAACTAAACGATCTATCTTAACAAGCGATCTCATCATGGTAATGGAATTTTTTTCACTCGTATTATAATCGCCGGAACCGAACCCGCGGTTTATGGTAAGCAAAGGGCGTTCGTGGAAGTAAACGGCGTTTACAACCACTAAAATTTGTAAGTATTATTACACAGTAATTGATATGCAAAGTAATTGATATGCAAAGATATCTTAATCGAACAATCACTCGTAATTCTCATATCCGTGTTATTTTATTTAGTAATAGACGTTATACTTTTCGATGTTGGTAATTCTTTATATCTCGCACATTTTTTTCGCATGCCTGAGCCTTCATTGTATTAGCCTTCCCGTAAATACATAGTCTAGTTTAATATGCCGCTATATAGTCGTCAAATCCTGTTCCGTTCGTATATATCATTCTTATATCAACCCCCCCATGCACGATCCCAACACCTCTCCACACGCCAATCACACTTCGATTGTAACCTCATTCTTTGCTCCCTTCCCCCCTCCCCGTACTTTCCTACCTCCCACTATATCCCCCGTATCTACCTCTACCCCACCATACCTCTCCCTTAAATCTCTCACCCACTCCTCCCTTGGTATCACCCGTCCCCCCACAATCTTAACAGCCAAATATTCACTCCCCTCCGGCAGCGGAAAAATCTTAAAATACTCATGCTTAACATTACATATCCGCTTGACGAACCCCTTCCCCTTAAACAGCTCCAGACAAGGACCGCACAGCGTCATGTTATCGCATATGCAGCAATTGTGGAGCGAGGTGTATGCGGAGATCGAAGTGTCACAGGGGCCATCGCAGTTGATGAAGAACCTGAAAGACGAGAGGAGGGGGTACCTGGAGACTGTGGATGAGCTGATTAGCAGGGAAATGACAGGAAAGGAGAGGGGATTATGTACCTTTGGTGTTGCTTGACTCAAGGTCACCTTCCTCGAAACTATTGGCGGTTTCGCCGGCAGGTGTAGAGCTATCAGACACCTGCGCTGTTTTGCCGTCCAGATCCCCCTTTTCTACTGTCCTGGCCGTTTCAGCCTTCGCTGTGCGATTTTTAGCGCTCTCCTGGAGCGCCTTCATCACAATAGCGAACGAAGCAGTGGCATTCGGTATATCATTCGCCATCAAGAGCGCGATTCCAATGTAGTAGTATCTGTCTCCCCAAATATCAGCAAGCAACGTATTTTAATCAGGGCTGTCAGAGGAAGAATTGGAAACAACCCACGTAAATATATCATCAGAAGGCTCCCCACCCTTGTTGATGAGCATATCAACATATGGCATTACCCCAGCCTTGAAGAATTTCTTCCAGACGGCTTCGTCCGCACCGCCGTAATCCCGCAGCCACACACCGTATATCATACTGGCATACCCCGCGCCATGGACCGGGAACTTGTATTCGTCGAAAATGGCCGTCGTTGCGTTGTGGCGCGCGAGGTCCTTGAGTGAATCGATCCACGGCGCAGGATCCTCGCCTTTCCCCTTCGCCTCAACGCAGTCGTCGAAGAGGATCTGGGAGATGGGGTCGGTGCACATCCTGCGTTTCTCGACCAGCAGGCTCCCTCCAGAGGCGGCAAAGTTGTCGATGAGGTCGATAGTCTGCTGCCAGAGCGCGATGGCTTCGGAAGTCTGGTTGCAGTAGGCGTA
Organism: Pseudogymnoascus sp. WSF 3629; assembly: GCA_001662585.1. Lineage (NCBI taxonomy): Eukaryota > Fungi > Ascomycota > Leotiomycetes > Thelebolales > Thelebolaceae > Pseudogymnoascus > Pseudogymnoascus sp. WSF 3629. Next base: position 14,415 of record KV454684.1, read on the forward strand.
CTTAAAGGCTGCGACTTCCATGCGGGTCCATCTGGGCTGCATGAACTTGTTTTTATCGGCTTCTATGGCGTCCGCCGCCGTGATCGCGATAGTGCACGCGCCTAGGAAGGTAGCGCGGACGTCCGTGGCGTTGGTGACATTAAAGGCTGTTCCGATGGCATCAAATACTTCATTGTCAGCGCTGGCCAGGAGCTGGACGAGAAGGGTTTCGCAATGCTCATTGCGTGACACCAAACTGTTTATCTCCGTGATAACGACAACCAGATCTTGGTGTCGACCCCATCTATGCAGCTCGCAGATGTATCTCTCTAGGTTATCCATATTTTGCGTATTATTCCTCCACACCCCCTTCCAGGCTTCGATGGCACGTTCAGACTCCCCAATCTTGCCTAGCCACGATGCAACTTGCGGCAAGAACTCTTCTTGCGTCAGGAAACCGAATTTTTCAGGTACGTTTTGGATGGCCTTTTCCATCCACTCCAATGCCAAGTTGATATTATCAAGGCCGTGGTAGCAACGAGACAGTCCTTTTTGTGCGACCCAAGCCATATTGTCTATTTCCACAGCTTTCTTGAATTCTACAATGGAAGCATCGGTATAGCCCCCGTCCTTCATAACCCAGCCGAGGCAAGCATGCCAGTGTACCGTCTTCTGCATATCTGCGCATACTTTCAAGTGGAATCTTGTTCAGATTGCGGGTGTAGAGAGAGAAATTTTCGTCGGGGTATTCTAGGGTACCATCATCGTTCTTTTGGCTGTTAGCGGTTTGACACCTGTATGTGGAATGGCTACTGACCATCATGAAGTAGCTATGCAGCAGCAACACATGGAGCCTCAATATATCAAGGTAACTAGTATCATCGAATCCGGTCTTCGAAAGCCAGACTTTTGACGAAACTATCATTAGTGGCCTATAAAACTCCCTTGTAGAAGTCGCAGAGAGCTTCACCCACTCAAGCTGACCAACTGTGAAATTATTTGTACCCACGGTGTTAATTTCTCCGATGCATTCGCGAAGGAGCTTGGAATATATGTTTGTCCCAATCCAGGTGCGGTAAAAGGCCATCTTTTGACGATATTCATATTTATAACTTTCGTAACCATAACCATTGCCATCCCCGGACGTCGTAGCCAACAGCTTCCTGAGCCCGACATCGTCGTAAAATACGTTCGTTATCAGCTCCAGGAGCCTCAGTTTATCTTCCTTGCCGATTTTCGACCGGTCTATCCCCTCTATGTGCCTCATGAAATTTTCTGCCGCGTATTGCGTCAAATTGAACTCTGCTTCATCCTCTGTGATTCCATCCACCAAGATAGAAAGGCAGGTCAGAGCCAACTCAAGCTCCGACTTATTGACGTCGATACCGATTGACATCTTGGGGAATTCTGGGGGAACAAAAACTGGGTTCGACCCTCCCTCTTGGACTAGGTAGTCCTTGATACGCTTGTGGCTGAAGGATATTTCGATGGTTCTGAACTGTGTCTTTGCCTTCTCGTCTATTGCAAACTCGTCTTTTCGGGGTATTACATTCTTATCACCGTCACCTTCGCCCTCATCATCATCGTCGTTGCCATCGTCATTGCCGTTGTTGCTGTCATCACAACTATCGTCGTCATCACCGTCACTATCATCACTCAGATTAGTAAAGTCAAGCGACGCCTCTTCTCCCTTATCACTCGGCACCATCTCTTCCGCCTCTTCATGCCCATCTTCCTCGTCCTCATCTTCCCCACCAACTTTTGACATTTTAATGAACGAAGCAAACTTCCCCTTCAGCCTCCGCCGTAGCGACAGATTCGGTTCTCCTGTGGGAAGCCTCAAGATAGTATGCAGCTCACCTAACAGTAGTGGCCTCTTCGCGCATGTAACCCATGATAGGATCTTATTGAGATCCGCAATATTTACGTCCGGATCCGCCGCCACCCTCTTAAAGACATGGCGGATCATACGATCCAGCTCGCGCGGCGCATTCTGTAGGGCCTGCTGCACCTCACTCTTGCGCTCCTTGCGGCAGATCTGGTCGAGCACCAGCTTGGCCCAGAAGAACATGCCGTCCGCGCGCTGGAGGATGGTATCGCGAATCTCCTTGGCGAATTTAGTGCGTGCCTTGGGCTTCATGTCTTTGAGGACTCGGACGAGCGGGAGTCGGCTGAGGATGTAGTCATTGATGTCTTTGCGGTTTTTCTGCGCATTGACGTTCACAAACTTTTGCCGGGGGAATTCCATGTCGTCCTTGATATCTGGGCGGCCGAAGATGGCAACCTTGAGTCGGGGAATGGTAGTACGGTTACCGGGGCCTTGGTTCACTAGAACTTTGAGAAGATCCAGCAATTTCCTCCTTGTGTCTAGAGGTGCCTCGTCAAGTGCGTCGATGACGATGAAGGCTGAGCTCCCAGCCCCCTGCGCGGACATATAGAAATCTAGAAATAGAGCCTTCCACGTTTTCTCTGCTGACCCGCACACAGACTGAACATATTCTCTGTATGTTTCATCCTTCTGCACGATCTGGTAGGCGATAGTCTTCAAAATGACATTTAAGTCATGCAGACTCTGGTTGTCTTCTTTCAAGTAGAAGTAACTTACAGCGGCTTTCGAGTGTTGTCCAAGGTTCTTGCCATGCTGATCTCGAAGGAAAAGGATTGTCTTTGTAGCCAAAAAGCTCTTACCAGCTCCTGGTCCGCCAAAGACCCATAGTAGAGATGCCTCCTCTTTTTCCCACGCAAGGAATGGGGCCTCTTCGTGTAGCCACTCGCATGTCCCTTTAAGAATATTCTCTTCAAACTCGGCAAAGATTTCGTTCGTTTTGGGGACGGCTTCTGTCCACAGAGCATTCTTGAGTAGCTCTTCTTCCTTATCATCTGGACGAGTGAGAAGCTGTGGGCAGATAAAGTTGGTTTTAAAGCAAAGTAGGATTTGGGACTTACCTGTTACTATTGTCGAGAGGTGGTCCACTTTTCCCAATATCTCTTTCTGGGACTGCTTATGTTCGTCTGCAGCGGAGAGCAATGTATCGACATTGTGCTCAGTGTTCTGTACTGATGAGTAGGTCACCGCAATGACGAGGCGCTCCTCGCTGTCTATCAGCTTGTGAAAGCGGTCGAGGGCATCTCTTGTCTTTTCATCCTTGCCAACCCATGCCACGCCGATAAAGTGTCCTGTTGACTCGTTAGAATCACCTTTGATATAGAATTTTGTAGCTCATCAAAGCAATTCAGAGCCAAACCCAGACAAGAGCCTAGTTGCATATCGAGCCCAAGCATGTACAATGTCTGTATTCGAACGCAGCTGTCAAGAAAGAAAGCAGACATATTGCCCCAAACAATATATTCGTTGGGGAGGGGAATCAGAGAAATTGAAGACTTACTGAACCTCTTCGTCCGAATTAACTCCTCAGATCTTCACGCATGGTTGGCTTCGGTTAGTTTCTCCCCCCTTAATAAAGTAGTCAACTCCATCATACCTTCCAATAATCTCCAACATACTGATCGCTCTCAGTCAGCCAGATTCCCATCAAGACACGTTATCCATTACTCACCAAGCCAGCGTCGCCACAACCTTCTTCCTCATTGCCTCCCCAACTTCCACCTTAGCATACTCCCTTAACCGGACCGTAAACTCGGCCATCTCCTCAAACAGCGTCTCCACGAGCTCATAACTCTTCTCCGCCTCTTCGCAGGCCTATTTCTCTTCAGTCGACCCTCCCTCTCTCTCCCAACCCCCCACTTCCAGCTAGTACAGACAGGAAAGACACAAAAAGCCACCACTAACCTTAAGCAAATAAACAACCGCCCCAAACACCGCCCCCGCCCCCCAAACTACCTGACAACCATCCCCCAACACCTCCAACGGCCCAATACACTCGCTAAGTTTCCCCCACACGCGCTCATGCTTGCTCCTCCACGACCCGAATGCTGTGTGCGAGGTTTCGACTTGCGATAGGACATCGTCGACTGTGTGGAGCTTGGGTGGGAGGGGGGAGGACCCGAGGTCGCGGTCGGTTTATTGTTTGTAGAGGGTGAAGGCGGAGGACCAGATTTCGTCGATAGGGGAAGGGGAGGGGGTGGGGCCGGGGGGTGACGGTGACGGAGGACATGGTGGGGAAGGAGCGATGGTGAGAATGGCGGCGGGGGAGGGAAGGAGCGTTGGGGGAGGGGTATGGGGAAATGGAAAGAGCGGTCCCGGGGAGAGGGAAGGAGCCGCGATGTGAGAAAGGAGGGAAGGAACGATGATGGGGAAGGAGAGCGCTACTCTGCCTTGGGACGTGGAGGTATTAGGGAAGGAACGGTCGATATCATGGCTGTTGCCTCTTGGGACCTTGAGGCTGAAGAAATATAATATACTCACATACCAACGCGAGGCTGTGCCCCGCACTTGGCATAACTACGTGTAGCCATCATTGGCTGGGTATTGGAGCATGGGGGTGGCTCCTTCGACATCACATGTACGAATTAACCGTTGGGAGAGTTGATTGAGGCGCTTACTAATTGACCATAGCCTCGCTCTTGCTACGGCTGTATGGCTCCATTACCGCAACTGCTGGAACAGAGTATAAATGTCCTGAATCTCGAGTATTTGGAAGATGGACCCTTCTTCACTTGTGCTTTCTCGGAGGTGTAGGGTTTCGGGAGTGGGGAGCGGACCGGAGCGGTAGCGGGATGAGGGGTAACGGTACCACGTGGCAATGAGCATCTAAAATTAGATAATATTGAACTACGAAGCTACTCTCTCCTACTAGAAGTATCACATCCAAGTACCTAAGCTATCTATATTGGAGTCAACGGCGATCGACTGTGAGAAATCAGAATATCCACGTGATTTGGCCTCTCCCTTTACACTCCATGGATACCAAAAGTGAGAAGGTGTAAAAAGGGTAATAATAAGCATATTCTCGGCCGGCTCAATATTACGCCGCGCTTGGATCGACGACTGACTGAGGCCGTGAAGAGCCAATTAGACCAATCCAATGCTTCTCATGCCCTGTAAATAACTTCTCATGCCCCGTAAATAGCTTCTTATCCCTGCCCTTCTCGCTAAATGCGGCTATGCGATTGGGTCGGTATCCTCCTCCTCCCCCGGCCTGTCACTCACTGCCTTCTTCTATAATTTCCACATTTATACCGCTAACCTTACATGGCTAGCATGGGCTGCCTCATCATGCCCCAAGAGCGACTCAGCCTTGGGGGACAAGACACCAGAGCACAATTGAGGCCTAGAGAGGAGACTGCCAAGAGACCCAATGCGAGGTAAGTTATTGTTTTGTATGGCCAGCCACTGGGGGTGAAGGGAGATAGGCCCTCAGCGCACATGGTGGCTGCGGAGTAGCTCCAGCATTTCCTCATTTCTTCCCGTTTGCTCCAACTCCTCCTCCTTTTCTCCTTCTCTCCCGTCTATGTAAACATACCCCGTCTCTGTCGTTACAAACCCCTCCAATCCTCACCATGGGAGCTCGCCGCCGAAATGTCCTTGCCGGGCTGCTTCTCACCCTCTCATCCTCAGCCTGCGCCAATTATGTCGACTATAAGGAAGTCCCTCTCTACTCCGACCTCGCGCCCTGCGCTATGAGCGCCGTGAGCTACGCCCTCGAGCACCTCACCCTCAGCGCCTGCCCCGCCGGCATTACAGCTCTCCAGTCCTGCGCCTGCACCAAGGATAACAACGCCGCCGCCGTCGTTACGACCATCTCTAAGAGCGTCAGCGCCCAGTGCGGCAGCAAAGCGACCGAGGACTTCGCGAGCGCGTCCCAGGTCTTCAATGAGTACTGCAACTCAGGTGCTAAGGTCACCGCGGCGGCCACCCTCCCCACGCCCGTCTCGCTGAGCATTACCGACCTAGCCGACTTCTCCTCCCTGGCCCCCTGTGCCCAGAGCGCCGTCAGCTATGTCGTCGACTACCTCACATACAAGGCATGCCCCCCCGGTGTCGCAGCGCTGCAGTCCTGCGCGTGCACCAAGGGCAACATCGCGGCATCCGTACATGATGATATCTCAACGAGTGTAGCCTCCCGATGTGGCACGACGGCCTCGGAAGACTTTGCGAGCGCCTCGGAGATATTCAATCTGTACTGCAATCCTGGTTCCAAGGTGACAGCGAAGCCCGCGAACCCGAACGCTCTGGCTGTCTACATCACCGACCTGCCAGCCTATTCATATCTGGCTCCGTGTGCCAAGAGTGCTGTTTCCTATGCTGTCCAGGGAATGTCGACCGGAAAGTGCCCAGAGGGGCCTAGTGCGCTCAACTCCTGCGTCTGCACCAAGAACCAGAACATTTACGTTGCTAGCTCCTCTATCGTCTCTGCCGTCCAGATGAGTTGCGGCAGCACCCACCTCGCCGACATCTCGTCCGCCCAGGCCGTTCTAGCCGGTTACTGCAAGCTCGGCTCTGGCGTCACCTCCTTCCCAGTCCCGTCGAATGCCGTGGGAAAGATGACCTACTACATCACCGATATGCCCATCTACTCATCGCTAGCTCCTTGCGCTCAGGAGGCCGTCCACGATGCTCTTACCACCCTAACATACTACCTGTGCCCAGCAGATGCAGGACCACTAGCCAGCTGCGCATGTATGAAGGACAGCAATAGCCTCCAAGTCTCCAAGATCCTCACAGACAGCGTCAAGTACGAGTGCAGCGAGACGGCAAGCGAAGACATCGCTAGCGCTATGGATGTCTATAACGCCTACTGTAGCGCAGCTAAGGGCCTGGCTACCCCCACCGGCATCACCGCATCAGGTGAGTCCCCCACCATTCCCCCTTTCTTTATCTTCCCTAACTAACACTCCGCAGTACCAACCTCAAACTACGGCACCATTCCCGGCCCCGCAACCGGCGGCAACATCGCTGCTCCAACCCCAACGCCCACCAACGCCGACGGCTCTCCCGCCACTCCCAGCTCTGGCGGCTCCACCAACGGCTCCTCAGGCAACACCACAAACCCCGACGGCACGGCCAAGACAAAGAAATCCAACACCGCCGCCATAGCAGGCGGAGTCGTGGGCGGCCTGGGCGCCCTAGCCATCGGCGCAGGTGCACTATTCTTCTTCCTCCGCCGCAGGAAGCAGAGACCTGTGTCTGGCCCGCTGCTCGCCCCTGCATCGGACGATAAACCGCCTGGTACGTCGGGGACGACGGGCGCAGTCGGCGCGACCGAATTGTCCCCGAAAGAAGACTGGAAAGGCGCTGGTGAGACGGAACTCGTTGGTTCCTCTCCCGGGCAGCAACACTCTGAACTAGCGGGGTCAGGATCGCCACACGGGCCAGGGACGGAGATGTACGCATCCCCTGCGCCAACGCACTCTGAGCTCCACGGCGGTGTGAGTCCCGGGGGTCAAGGCTACGCTGGCTCGCAGTCCCCTGGGAGCCCGTATGCAAGCACGGTTCATGAGGCGGGCGCGGGACAGGCGAGGCCTGAGTTGCATGGATCGGCGACGGGGTCGATTGTTTCGCCTGTTAGTGGCGGAGGCGCGGGGCAATTACATGAGATGCAAGCGTATCCGATGAGTGCGACGATGAATAGTCCTGTTTATGAGATGCCGGCGGAGTATACCCGATAGGAGGATAGGAGGAGGCGGTGTTTGGACGAGAGGTATGATAGGGAGGGATCGGCATTTCAGGCGTTACTTTGGAAATTGTGCAAAGCGCTTGGGTAGATGGAATTTTGTATGTATACAGAGCGAACGTGTGGGAATGACTGTGTATGGCGCCAAGGGAAGGCGGCTGTAGGTGTAGTATAATCTTGAATTCATATATATATTGATTTGCTTGACGTTGTCCTATTGACGATCTGATTGTATTGGTGTTTTCGGGCTAGGCTGCTGTGCGATGTGATATGTGATGTGTTGTATGATGTGTTGTGTGATGTGCTGGGGGAGTGGGAGTTGTTGATAAGGTGGGAGAGTTTTTTTTTGGGGGGGGGGGGGTGTGTGGCGGGAAGCGTACAGGCCAGTGTGGCTTGTAAAGCTGTAGTTTTTATCTGCCAATGCCCTTGAAGCTGTGACATGAAGTGCGATTTGACTATAGAGCTACCATGTCCATTAAACCTGTGGTGTTACGAGGTAGTCGCCACCACGGAAACTTGGTCTCCGGTGTGTCTGATGAGGTATAGAGCCTTACCGGCTTGGAGGCCGCCACTTTCCTATCAAAACTTGTTATGTGAAGCATGACTTTAAGGCCACCAACATCTCTCTAAGCATGATAGGAGCTGACACCGCTGCTGACTTGTGGTGTGAAATCTGATTACAGAGACTTCCGGTACGTATGATAGGGCCCTAGACGGCGGCAGTGTGGTGGGGAAACTGGAGGCCCTCAATTCCGCCGAGAACTTGTGATGTGAAATATGACCGTGGAGGCCGCCAAAGTTGCTTTTGACTTCTAATACAGGGCTGCTTTATCGTCTGTATTGAGGGATACCGGTGAAGGTTGCATGTTGCTTCAAATTGTGATATGAGGAGGCCTCCATGGCAGCATGGTATGTGTACTAGTTAATTTCTCATAATTCAGAGTGAGGAAATCAGTCTTTTTTACAACAACTTCGTGTCGCAACTGCATTTCTCACCATCCATCAAAGCCAATATATTTTAACACTGCAAATATGTCTTCTAATAGCCCTCATCGCTCGTCCCGACCCAAACCGTAAGTATTTTACGTGTTCAAAAGCTTTTGAGGCCGTGGAGTTGACTTTTTCTCAGGTCATCGAAGCAAATGATAAACCGAGAAACGGGGGGTTCAAATTCGTCTAAAAAGAAATCGGTCTCGTCTATATCGGTGCAAGCGCCATCGTCAAGAATACATTCGTATGCGAACCAAAACACTGGCGCAGAGGAAATGCAGGTCACTGATCGAGCCGGGCACGGGTATGGGAACTGCGATACGCAGCAGTACGCAAAACGAACCTCTACGAATGACTCTGGGAATGAGCATTATACCATCGAGCAGTACGAAGGGCAATTCTGTATAAGGGCCCCCGACTATGGACATTACATCAGCCGGCAATATGCAGCACAGGTCGCCGCTGGGGCCGTTAGTCTTGGTGTAGACGTATCGCCAGCCCTACAACTCTCTCTAGCCGATCAGCATGGCAGACTAAGAGCTAGAGAGCCGGCCTATTCGACTGTTGGAGAGGGAGCGCAGTTTTTAGGGGACAGTCAGGGTGGGGATTTTGGGAACTTGAAGGAGATCCCAAAGTACGAGCTGTATGTAGCGTTGGATTATGAGAGTGATGGTTTAAATGGAGACTTGCCGGGGGTTGGGTCACAATTTGACAGTCGCGTAAGCTACTGGAAGCATTTATAGCAATCAATCGCTGCTTTCAACCGGACTTCGTATCGCTTAACCGTAAACCTTATTTGCTTTTGAAGAAAAGCTCAAATCATACCGGGCCAAGCCAGCTTGGCTCAGCTGGACAAGGCTCGGTGGAGAAACACATATTTCCCAGTTAGAGCCTTTCGCCACCATTCCAGAGTCCGCCCCGAAAACATAGAAACCGGTCTGACTTGAAATGAGGCTTCTGATGTTGTAGGAATTGTGTTATATCTAGGCGGCTTGGAAACCGTCGTTCCGGGTCAGCCAATGAGACTCTCTACCCAGTAGAGGAGACGTCGCACACCCTCTAACTGTCGGTCGCCCTAAGTAGGAGGCCACCCGTGGGAGGCCACCAACATTTATATTGACGTCGTCAGCCATTGATACCTAGAAGCAACTCATAATTGTATTTGTAGTATCAGCCGCTAATACCTAGAGGCCACCCATACCACCTCAGAAATTACCACATCCAGCCTGCATCTGCAAACGTCTTCCCGACTATTGGAACACCCTATATACCGCACCTTCTGCTCCAACCTCTTCCTTTCTCATCACACTCGACAAAATCTGCTTGTCTGCTCCAATTCAGTTTTCCAAACGTGGAACGTTTTGAGTTCCTCAAGCTTAACGTCTTTCCAATCCCACGAGTCACACTGCTTGGAGGCGGGAACAAGTTACGTTGGCGATATTTATCCCACCAAGCCATATTCACAACCTCGCGCGCAGCGGTGTCATTTCTTATTTTTCGAGCCCTTCAGTGACAATCGCGTGGAAACGGCTTGTCTTTACGACGTTACAAACTATTTGAGAAAGCTATCAATATTTGAGCTTACATACGGTATCAGAAAATTCGAAAATTCGAAAGAAAAAAAAATCAATGCACACCCATATCCCGCGTCTGATATTTGCCAACCAAACCTCCGGCCTACGCAGCATTACATTTTAATTTAATCGATTTGGTGCTGTCATTTTGGCGCTTCTGTATCCCATCGAATACGATGACGAGGACAACCCCCTATCCTTCGACAGATATTTATCGATGAATCCTTCTTTTCTCCGTAGCAGATACCCATCGACGAATCCTTCCTTCAACTACGATTACAGTGAATTATTTCCTATCAGTTCCTCCTTTGCACCACTATCACTTTACCCACTCAACAGCAATATTTTAAGGGCCACTTCGACCGCAATACCACAAGGAGACCCGTTTCAAACATTAGAGCTGAGTCGCTTCCGCGAGCTGGATCACACTCAAGCACCAAGCCTTCTTCCGAGAAACCCTTACTTTGAAACACCTTCAAATGCAGTTTGTTCGTTTTCCACTCGAACACAAAGTTCATTTGCACATAACAGGCAACTCCTTATATCCCAAGATTTAGTCCACGGGGATACCACGACCAGTTCTAGGGAAGTCTCCTCCTCGACCCCTTCATACCCTATCCATCAACTAAATACAGGCACGCCACACTCTAAGGTTCTTGAACCAGTCCATTCCACACAGAAAGCACCCGTTTTAGGTCACTCTAGTGAGACATCTCGCAATCCAGCGCTAAGGAGGAGACGAAAATGTTTGAACTTAGACTGTGATATCTGCTCAGAAAAATTTACATGTCGCCGCGATCTAAAGTAAGTACGCCATAAACACACCAAACATACAACTATTGACCTGTTTGAAAGAAAGCACGCAACAACTCACGACTACCCCTACAAGTGTGACTCTTGTCAAAAAGGATTTAGACGTCTCTGCGATCGGAAGTAAGTCCGCCAATCTATACGAGAAGCCCTATGATTGACCCTTTGCAAAGGAAGCATTCAAAGGCCCACGAACGCCCCTTCGAGTGCACAATTTCCGGTTGTAATTATACCACGGGGTTCTCTTCCCGTAAGGATCTCTAACGCCACAAAGACAACATTCACTACAATAGCACATTCACATGCTACTTTACAAACTGCGGGAAGACGTTTTCAAGATCTGACAATTGCCAACGACATATTGACGAGCAGCACCCTGAATAATATTTGTAATGGATTCCGACTTTGCTCGCTACATTATTTGTATCTATTCAGTAGGCTAAATCAGTTCCAAATTCACTGCGTCCGATCAATTACTCGCTCTACCCCGTATAATATTGTGTACTTTTCTAGCCTTTTCAAAAAATTAATGTATTCCCCTCTAAAGCTTTACAGGAAAAGAAAACTTCACATTTACAAAATTTGCTAAGTAATTTCTAGGACGCCACAAATTGCGCTCTCTCCATTGGCCTTATCCTACAATTCCAAATTGTACCGTGGATAGATTAGCTGCACTCTCGCTGGCATTTCTTGGAGATACAGGCAACGCTGCCAATATATTGCCGGCAATACCCCAAACTTTGGAATTTTGAGGCTATTTATAGGTATATAGTGGACCTGTAATGTAGCGAAAGGGTTAAGGGTACATAATTCGAATTCAAATTTAAAAAGCGTTGAAGCTGCGAAGCTGTGGAGTAGGCCTAGATGGTTGGTACTAGGGTGGCGAACGTACGATATGGTGCTCTCGCCAGTTATCGTCTTATCGCCATTATCGAAACACCGCCCGCCGACACAGAACATCACGCAAGATACCTCAGTTTTGTGCTATTTTGATTGCAAATATGGGGCTGAGAGGTCTGGCAGCGTTTGGTCCTCTTACAAAACCTCTACAATCTCTAATTTCTTTAAGTGGGAGCAAACTTGCATCAGCTCTTTCAGACTTAGAGCAATTTGAGAATCTTGTTGCCCTTGCAAACGACCAGCTTCTTCAATATCAGAGACTTGACCAGGACGACGATACGACTACCCTCCTACAAACAGCCCTAGAATACCTACCTAAAGCAGGCCGAATTAATTTAATGTTTGACATAGCATGCTGTGGAGATGACAAGGATATTAAGCAGTTGCGCGACCATTTTGTGGATGCGATCTTAAAGCCGAGTAAGAATGCCTCTTTGAATTCTGTGTTGGACTCAAACAGCCAAGGCGTGGTTTCCCGATTAGGCGACACAACGCCGTCGCTCCTGCATCAGCTGCATCACTATATAGCTTCAGAAGAGGAGCATCCTTACGATGCTCTTCAATGATTTTCGATCAATAAATTCATACGATTCATGCATTCCTTGCCCCAAACAGTGACCTACCTCGGTCAACAGTTATGAGCCCGGCACAGCATCCGCATATGATTCACTTGGTGATTCACCTCTTGTTCAGACCGAATTGAAGAACGAATCGACCTCGTAGAAGGGCAACCAGTCCTCTACAAACCAACCAGTTCCAGAAGGCAGCATAAGCCCTTACTGGACAAACCAAGGGCATACCGTCGCCCATCGCCCACCGCCCATCAAAGCCAGCGATACAGTCCAATCTGGAACCTGCTGCACAACCGTACAAATGGCCGAACAGGCCCAATCCAAGCAGATCGTGATTCTGCACTCCAAAGACTGGTTCAAATGGCTGCAGAACGTCAAGCTGTATGCCAAGAGCTTGCCTACCGACGTATGGCAATACATAGATCCAAAACTCGACGAAGAACCAGCCATACCAGCGATTCCCTCTCGGCCAAAGCCATCCGACTATGCCTTAGAGGCTACAACATGGGCCCAAGTGCCCGCAACACAGCTGGAGATCTTCAAAATCGACATGATGATGTGGAAGGAAGATCAGAAGGAAGCGGTACAAATTCATCAGTGTCTGCAAAAGTGCCAGGCGTATATCAACTCAACGGTCCATAACAACAACGTTACTTTCTATAAAGATGCCAACAGCGTATGGCAGGTTCTCACAGCATTAAAAGCTCGACTTTCCCCATCCGATCGAGCTCGCGAACTTGAACTTTCAAATACCTATGCCCAGATGAAAAGGATAGGGAAGAACGAGGTAATTAGTGATGCCTGGATCAAGAAGTGGGAAGACACCTACACTGAATGCAGCGATGCTGGCTTACCTGAAGTGAGCGGCGACCGCCCATTGTATGACTTCTTACAAGCCATCTACGCAGTCGACGAGTCGTGGTCTACTGCCCAAGGCATAGCTTTTGAACAGATGCTAGGCATGGGTTCAGAACTGCTAACATTGTACGTATTACTCGAGCGGTATTGAAATCACTAAAGATTAATCACCGCCTCTAAACTAAGGGCAGACACAAGCCATAACCACTCTGCCTTTACCGCTTTTCAATTCTAAGACTAGGATGGACACTAGCAATTACCTTGCGTTTGTGGTGTTAAGCATTAATACGTCAATTGCCTATACCTTAATGAAGCTATCTATACTCTAGGATGGCAGAAGAATGAGAAGACAGCTGCTAAAGTGGCAAATGCCCTTTGAAAATTCAAGGTAAAGCAGCAGGTTAATAAGCAGCTTGCAAACTGGAGAAAGGAGCAAGAAGAGAAGACGAAATCCAACCCTAACCCTAGTGACGCCATAGAGCCACAGAAGAAAGGGTCATGGGCAACAGCCATAAGAAGCTCCTTTACTAGCTTAACAGATGACTTCCTACAAGACTGTATGTTGCTCGACTCTGCTTGCACTAACCATGTGATAAATCACTAACGAAAAGAACGCTTTGTTAAGACAAGATCTACAGGGCCTAACGACATCCTATATGCTAGTAAAGATTAGTATTAGATTAAAGCTTTTGGTAACAGCTAGATTGAAGTCATGACTCTAACAGGGAAAGAGCGCTAGGATCTTAAGAACGTTACATATGTACCAGGCTTTCTAACTAACTGTGTGTCCCTAAGCTAGTTGAAGAAGAGGAATGTGCATTTTGATTTACAGTTTGATCGATTACACTATAATGGCAAAACGCTTGTTACTCTATAGCTTTCTCACGGCCATTAGATGCTTGAGCATAACATACAGCCGTCTTTAACTGCATTTGCTAGTAAGAGAAGCACTGCCCTAGTTTAGAGCACTAAGACTGTAGCTCACTAGCATGATGTTCTTGCACACGCTAGCTGCAAAGCTATAGACCATCTTCAGAAAGCAACAATGGGTTGTAAAGTCGACTTCTTAGAGCCATGTCTAGCAATGATAGACTGCAGCACTTGCGCTGTTTCTAAGATGACTAAGCAAGTGTCACGACGTACAGATGTTGAAGAATATTCTAAAGAAGCTTGGTTTCGTATGGAATGTGATATCATTTTCAATCAAGTCGGATACAATGGGCATGAGTATACTCTACACATCAGATGTAAAGCAACGCTTGTCAATCTAGTTTACACCATCCAAAAGAAGTCTGATGCTCTCCGAATCATTAAAGCTGCAATACGCCTTATCAAACGGCGTTGGAACGGCAGAGTTGTCTTCATACGACTAGATGGAGAATCAGCTCTCCAGGAAACCTTCAATCAAGCATGCGAAGAAGAGGGGATTACTCAAGAGCGCACAGCACCAGACACTGCAGCTCAAAATGGCGGCAGCGAACGCAGCGGCCGTACGATTATTATGAAGGCACGAACAATGGTGGTTGCAGCCGGTCTTCTAGACTTCCTATGGCCAGAGGTCCACAAAGCCGCTGGCTACATTCTCAACCGCACACCACATAAGCAGCTCGATTGGCAGACTCCCATGGGAGTTATGAGAAAAGAGAAGCCTCGGATTGGACATCTACGACGATACGGGTGTAGGGCGTACGCTCTACGCCATGGTGTGCCAAAAAAGGACAAACTCCAGCCCCGAGCTCATATCGGCTATCTCGTTGGCTACGACTCAACCAACATCTTCCGAATCTGGATTCCAAGCCTCGAACGCGTGATATGCACGCGGGATGTCATTTTCGATGAGGAAACCTTATATAATCCAGCTGATATTGATTGGAGCCACCTCCATGAATCAGAGAAGGTTGACGACCTTGTTGAAGTGATATATCCATTAGGAACGGAAACGGAGGAAGATACCATAATCGTTGACTTGCAAGGGATTATAGCTTCCCAGAATCCGGTCAATCCAACTCCAGCGTATTCTAGGTCCCAAGTCCAAGACCAAGATCAAAACCAATTGTAGTCTCCTGAGTTGACACCATCTCTTGAGTCAACGCCGCCACCTGAGCCAACGCCGTCTCATCAGTCAACAGAGTCGCTCTCACCACTACCAGAGAGCCATGTTCAGCCCCAGTTAGATCTCGTTATACCAAGCAGCTTTCACCTTGACGGAGGGCAACCATCACGCAACGGCTCCGATTTCAGCGAAGCTAACATCATTCCTGGTGGAAGAACACGACGATCAGCTTATGCAATGCACAGTCAGCTCTATGCTCAGACAAAGCTCTATACCAGCTTCCAACCATTCTACGCTGCGTTCTCAGCTGGAAGGGCGACACCCAAGATTCATAGGGACAGCCTTCCTACAACACCGAGGAACTGGAAGGACATGCTGGCTCATCCTCACGCTGAAGAATTCAAGGCTGCTGCTCAGAAAGAACATGACGATCTTCTTCGCAAAAACGTCTTTGAGTATGTCAACTTAGGCTACTCAGAGCAAAAACCACTACCCCTAATGTGGGTTTTCACATACAAATTCGACCCTGATGGCTTCTTGATTAAACACAAGGCTAGGCTCTGCGCACGAGGAGACCTACAAGAAACCACAGATGAAACATATGTAGCAACTCTAGCTACACAAACCTTTAGGTTTATGATGGCCATTGCTGCCTACTTTGACCTTAAAGTATGGCAATATGACGCTATTAACGCCTTCGCTAACTCAACACTTAACCCACCTATCCTCTGCAGATGCCCAGACGGCTTTGAAAACTTTAGGCGTGTAGTTTGGCTACTCATGGCATTGTACGGTCTTAAGGTCTCGCCACTTCTCTGGTATAGGGAGTTCACAGCTACTCTGGCAGATCTGGGCCTTTCGCCTGTCCCAGGAGTGAACTGTTTATTCACGAATGGCTGGCTCACTCTCCTTTTCTATGTGGACGATGTCATTCTCTTTTGTAGTACAGCTAACCTTCCTAAAATGAGAGTCTTTGAAGCTAAACTTTTAAAGAGATATGAGTTCAGAAAGCTTGGAGAGATCGACCACTTTCTGGGTATTAGAGTGATTTAGGACAGAGCATCCAAAAAGGTCTAGCTTCTTTAGGATGCCTACATTTCCAAGATAGTAGCGAAATACAACATCAAACCGCATCAGAAGCAGCCAAAAACGCCACTGCCAACCACTCCACTCATGGCTAACCTTCTACAAGCCTCAAAGGCTGAAATATATGAGTATCAACAGAAGGTGGGCTCTATCAACTACTCTAGCGTCATAACGCGAGCAGATATTGCCAGGGCAGTCTCAAAGCTGTCCGAATTTCTCCAGAACCCCTCCAGAGAGCACCTATTTGCTGTGGACCAGACTATCCTTTACTTGGACGCCACCAAATTCTATGCTATTCTATACGATGGCAGCATCAAGGATTACAAGCGTCTATTCTTGTGTGCAAGCGACGCTTCTTTCGCCGATAACCTACTCACTAGGTTCAGTTCCCAAGGATATATCTTTACCCTATTTGGCGGCATCATCCATTACAGGGCTACGAAACAGAAAACCGTGACTACTTCTAGCACGGAAGCTGAGCTTCTGGCCCTACAACTCACCGCTGGCGAACTCATGTGGTGGATGAGGTTCTTCAAGGCCATACACTTCGAACTCGACGAGCCATTTACTATTCTCTGCGACAACCAGCAAACACTTCGACTCCTCAACCAAGAGACCCCAAAGCTAGTGACCAAACTACGCCATGTCGACGTGCACCAGTCATGGTTGCGTCAAGAAGTTCAGAAGGGAACGTTCAAGACTGAATGGGTGCCAACTAGCCAAATGCCAGCTGATGGGTTCACCAAGGAGCTCCCACGCCAAAAGCATGAAGAATTCGCGCGACAGCTTGGACTGGTGGATCTACAGGATACTCATTTCGATGACGCTGGAAAACTACGGTCAACTTGCACATGGTAGAGTCATTGCCTACAGATCCATCACTTTCTCTCACAAATTGCTTTCAATACTGATGAATCTGGAAGGGCGTGTTGGACTCAAACAGCCAAGGCGTGGTTTCCCGATTAGGCGACACAACGCCGTCGCTCCTGCATCAGCTGCATCACTATATAGCTTCAGAAGAGGAGCATCCTTACGATGCTCTTCAATGATTTTCGATCAATAAATTCATACGATTCATGCATTCCTTGCCCCAAACAGTGACCTACCTCGGTCAACATTCTGGCACTCTATCACTAACGTTTACAAAGTGAAAGTAACTGGTGCGAAGACACCAGAGATAACGGTATCATCAAGTGAATCTACTGTTTCTAAAGTCGAGGAGGGACTAATCGTGCCGCCGAATTCGACCAACGAGCGGTCCAAAATGAAGACTGACTGCCTTCACCGCGATGATCATAGATGTCTTGTCACGAGAAGCGTCGATTTATACTGGAAACGGGCCCATAGAGACCTATACCCTCAAGGCACTGTAGTCGACAACACGGAATGTGCGCATATTTTGCCACATGCATTGGGTTCTTTCGACCCAGACAGGGCTCAGGAGGTGGAGAATGCTGCCATAATATGGGCTGCATTATACAAGTATTTTCCAGCTCTAGTTGGGCAGATTGCGCCGGATACTATCAACTGTAGCACTAATGGTATCACCCTTACCGCCACCCTACACGAGTATTTCGGGGACTTCGAATTATATTTTGAAAGAATGGTATGATTATATTACTACTAATGTCGAAATAAAGCACTAAAATCATTAGGAGCAACCAAACACCTATCGGTTGGTATGGGAAGAGAACTTTTTTGAGAAGGCGTTCGCCCCCAAAGTCATCACCTTTGCGGCGAAAGATCCCTCGGTACTACTGCCCAACCCGGACTTCCTCCAAGTCCACTGCGTAATTGCGAGGATATTACGTGTAAGTGGTATAGACAGAAAGATCGACGACATGATTGAAAAATCGAAGATGGATGATTGGCATATCCGTCCGGATGGCGGAACAGACTTGGCACCAATAATATGTCGACGCCTGCTAATGCATGTATAGGCGCTTCACTATGAGATATAACACAGCATGAATGTGCAAATCCAGCGCCGCGAAGCAGAGGGACTGATTAATAAAGTTAGCAATATACTTTGTACAATGTGAACCCCACTCCCGCATCTACCCGTACCCGAAAACCCACATCACTACATCACCACATATCTACATCAACACCACAACAACTTTAAATTACAACATACAATGTCGTTTATCCTTCCCCTACTCTCATCCCCTAGTATTCCCTCCGCCACAAAGTCAGAAGCCATAACCCGAATCCTCTCTGATCCTGGCCTGCCCACCACCTCACCCCCGGCAACCTCCTCCTTCTGGCTCTCGCCCCTCCATCCTGCATTCTCTACTTCCCCATCGCTCCCACCTCCAGATGCTGAAATTGTCATCATCGGCTCTGGAATAACCGGTACCTCCATCGCACGGCACATCGTCCGATCCCACCGCTCCTCGTTGTCGAAACAAGACAAGAAACAAAATCCCATCGTCCTTCTCGACGCTCGCGATGTATGCAGTGGTGCCACAGGTCGCAACGGAGGCCACGTAAATGAAGTCGGATGGGAGGAGTACGGGGACCTAGTGACGCGGTACGGGCGGGAGGAAGCGAAAAAGATCACGCGCTTCCGGATGGCGCACGTGGATGAGTTTATGCGTGTTGTTGCTGAGGAGGGACTCGGCAAAGAGTGTGGGATGAGAGTTGTGGAGTCTACGTGTTTGTTCTTTGGGGAGAAGGGATGGGAAAGGGGGAAAGCGGCAGTTAAAGGGTTTAAGGAGGACTTTGGAGGGGAAGTGGATGCTTGCAAGACCACTGAGGGGACAGAAGAGATGCAGTCAATGGGGGTACCGGGGGCATATGGCATTATCAAGGGGAAAGCTGGAGCGATGTGGCCGTATCGTTTTGTATCTGGTGTGCTGGCGAACCTGAAGCGTGATGATGAGGGCTTCCATGTTTGTGCACATACGCCTGCGACGAGTATTTCGGTATCTGAAGATGGGCTTTTCATTGTATCGACGCCGAGGGGTGATATCAGAGCAAAGCACGTCGTTCACGCAAGTAATGCCCATATTGGCCATCTTGTTCCGGGATTTAGGGGGAGAGTTTATCCGCTGCGCGGGCAGATGTCGGCGCAGGTCCCGCCAAAGGGATTTTCGCATCAGGGGGAAAAGAGGTCGTGGAGCTTTGAGTATGATGTTGGGTTTGATTACTTGACACAGTTGCCTAAGAGTGAAACTAGAGAAGGTGGAAGGGACGGTGGAGGGGAGATGATGTTTGGAGGTGGATTTGTGCAAGCGGGGTTTAGTGGCCTGGTGGAGATGGGTGTCGCGAGCGATGCGGAGTTAAATGAGAATGCTGCTGAGCATTTGAGACAAGGCCTTGGGAAGGCGTTTGAGAATGTCGGGGGAGATGGGTTTAAGGTAAAGAGCATGTGGACGGGGAATATGGGGTTTAGTGTCGATATGCTTCCCTGGGTTGGAAAGCTGCCTGGGTCTTTGACTGAGAGGGGGCCGGGACAGGGAGCGGAATGGGTGAGCGTGGGGTATTCGGGGGAGGGAATGGTGAATGCCTGGCTGTGTGGTAAGGCATTGGCAATGATGATACTTGGACAGGAGGAGAGTATTAAGGAGTGGTTTCCGCAGCGTATGGGGATTTCCGATGCAAGAATAAGGGAGTCAGTTCTGGAGCGGTGTGTGGACATTGGAGCCGCGGGGCGATCCGATTTGAACATGACTCAAGTTTGATATATCAAATGGGGTCCTAGGTATCCACGTGTGGAGTTCGCTGTTTCCAATACAATTCAATTGACGATTATATCTATCGTGATAAATGTACATAACCAGGTTACTTCATCGTGATAATAAAGTGTGGAATGCAGTCTCTGGAACTGAAATTGAAGCCCCAAAATTATGAGAACCAGGGCGCCTCAAGTTCTAATCCCCTACTTATGATAACTATACCACCATTCACTGCCACTACAAACTCGTATCTCGAAGGGATATATTCAATGATAAACCCCTCATAATTTCTCTGCCACTCCGAAAGCAAGAAAAAGTGCCTCTTGGCGCCATGTCCACTTGCAGTGATTCTCGATACGTCAAGGCTGCAAACCCAAAGATCTTTGTCAAGGAATAGTATCAGGTTCCCAGCAACGCTGATAATCTGCAAAATTTTATTCGAGTGCTTATCGAAACCTGGGATAGAAATAGGCAATGGGAACGATTCGAAAACGGAGATGTTGTTGGCTGGCCATACTTGTAATGAGGTGCAATCGGGATAAAAAGTAGAATCAGCGCTTCCTTTGAAGAGATGTGCGATGAATCGAGAAGACTGCTGGTACTTTTGTTCATTTTGCCAATCTTGGATTGGGTGTTGGAAAGGCTGCGAAAAACGAGTGACAGTGAAGTTTAACGCTTCTGCTGTCTCGTCGGTGGATAGTTTTGCTTGGAGCGAATCGGTCCAAGAATAAATTCGCATGCTCTTGTGGTCGATAATGATAAAATTCTCTGTTAGGACAGGATGATTCACAATGGTCGTCTTATCGCCACCCTCGTGAGATATCGTAGCACCGACTTTCTCAGCTCCTATCGTCCATACCTCCGCTGAAATCCTGCTTCTGAAGAGTATCTTCGAACCAGAAGCTGCCACGAGTATAGCTAGTGGTGGGGTTTTCAAACGTATCTCCGCAATTTCAGAGACTGTTTTGCATTCCAGCCGCGACACATCGATGTTTGTCAGTAGCACACGGCCAGCTTCATCCCCAGTAATAAGAAGAGAATTCACCTTAATGTAGGCAATGCAAACTATTCTAACGTTTGCTGAATGGCAATATAGAATTCCACGCTGAGTAGCAGTATCCGTCTCAAAATAGGCAATGGCTCCGCTTTGTTTACCACAGAAGACAAAATCCCCATCTGGGTGAAAGCATATCGAGGTGATTTCTGTCCCAAGTGTATGTCCCCGCATAGTCACAGTTGGTGGCTCTAGTGTCCGTGCTTGACTGAATTCGCTTTGACTACGTTCATCTACATTACTGTAGGAAAGAAAGCACAGCTGGTTTCCAGATACGAAGCTGAGAACGAAGGATGTCAGCAAAAACCAGGCCGTCGCTGCTGAATACGATCCCTTGTATACCATCTTCATAAGGGCAAATCTTGTATATAGGTGCAAGAGCCCCTCCTCTTGCGCCAACAAATTCAAATATTTGAATTGTGCCACGGGCGTTCCCCGTAACGAGTGTGCGGCCGTTATGTGAGCATGCGAGATGGTGAGCATAGACTCCTGGAATTTGAAAGCAGAGGTCAGTTGAATGCATGTCGTAAACTGCAATCTCCCCAAAACCATACGATACAACTAAATTGTTGATTTCAGGATTTGGATTGAAAGCAAGTGCGTCGACAACGCTGTAATCCGCAAAACTTGTAGGGTTATCTAAAGGCTTGATATCCTCTCTGCTGCAACAACCAATAAACTTCTTTGTCCTAGGAGCAAATAAGTACAAGGGAAGACCACGATAGTTCACAATCAAGGCCGTATAATCCGGAGAGAATAACGCCTTTCTTGGTATCTGACGTGGATTTGGAAAGAGAGCTGTACTGTGTACACTTTCCGTCCATTGCCAGCGCTCTGTTTCAATCCCACCAAGTAATTCCCAGGTGATCGTATAGTTGCCTTTTGTGGCAGCGGTTAAAGCAACATTGTCGTTAATAAAAAGAAGAGTTAGAGCCTCGTGGTCCATATCAAAGCTCCAAATTTGAGACTTTTCTACCGTGTTCCAGACCTTCACTTTCCGTAGACCGCTAGAGGCCATGTATTCGTCCCTGCTGCTAAAAATAATAGACTTTGGCCTTTCACCATGGTCTACTACGTATTTT
This sequence comes from Pseudogymnoascus sp. WSF 3629, assembly GCA_001662585.1. NCBI lineage: Eukaryota > Fungi > Ascomycota > Leotiomycetes > Thelebolales > Thelebolaceae > Pseudogymnoascus > Pseudogymnoascus sp. WSF 3629. The sequence continues at coordinate 36,627 of KV454684.1, forward strand.
TCGTAGTTTGACTCCTTATAATAGAGGAATATGGTGCCATCTGATGCTGATACCGCTATATAGTGCTCTCCGTAGGCAACTGCGGTAGTTGTATGAGTCGGGTAGTGGATTCTAACCAAGCAATCATCCCAAATCTTGTCTAATTCGCCTTTTACGCATAACCCAGGCTGAAGAGATCTGTAAGTCTTCGAAATGAGTGACTCTAGTGGGCACATTTTTGGGACTATGTCGTGTATCGACGATGGTGATATATCAATATTTGGACCGAATTTTGCGCTGAGCCTAATTAGATATGTTATCCAGACGTCGAACCTTTCCGTGGGCGGAGATAGTGGCGGCAGACATTTGACGCGGCGCCGCAAGTATGCTTGCAGATTATGTGCAGTTTGCGTAATCTGGCCCAATCTTCTCTTTTCAGCGAGATGTTCTATCCATAAAAGAAGGTTGCCGTCTAGGAACTTTAAAAGGGCATCCCATATGGTTGGGTCCTCTGATGAACATCCCTTGATATGATCTGAGAAATACTCGCAAGCGTATTCTAGGAATTTTGCCCTTGTGGTAATTTTTAGTGAACCTCCTTTCGGATGCCATTGCTGCATGTCTTCTGTTAAGATTTTAAGGCATATCTGGGCCATTCGAGTATGACTACTTATTTGCTCTAGCTTAAGGCTGGGCAAATTATGCTGTTGCAACAGAAATGACATCGCGGTTTGATGGATAGCTTCGACCTCATCCTTTTGGTTGACGGATAATAGCTGGCCACATATTGCAGAGATGAATTTTCCAAGATTGTGAACAGTCTGGTTGATGTCCAGCTTAATCACATATTGTAGTTCATCAGCTGTCAACGGGCGGGATGACAACAAAGCCCACATAAATACGGCCTTTGCAAGTGTTGTAGTGCGGAGGCCTTTAGCGGAAACATTTTCTAGCATCTCGGAGTAGAATTCATTCATATCTGTCGACAAATCGCTCAGAATATCCGCGGCGCTTTCTTCTGAATAGGCCTGCTGTAGTTCTTTCACTACTAACGAAACCCATAGAAATGATCCAGATGCCTTGGCAAGTATTCGCTGCTTCAAAATCCGTCGCCCATTCTCGTCGCTAGCAGGAAGAAGATGCATTTTTGAATCAATAAAGATTTCTAGATCTTTAAGGGTATCAACAGCTTTGACTTGGTAGTGCTCGGCAAAATGCAAGGTGTTAACCAAGCAGTTATCGAGCTCAGGAGACTTGCCCGAGGTTATGAATATCCTTAGGCGTGGAGGAATTTCGGCAAATAAAGAGAGAATGAGTGGAAGCAAATGGCACTCATCTAAAGCATCGATTACCCAGAAGTGGATATTTGAGCTGTGATCTTTGAATATGCATCCAAGAAACAACTTTTGCCAGATCATCCTTTCATCCCACTGTTCCCATGAAGTAGCTTCTTGCTTAAATTCACATAATCTCTTCAATATCGTGTTGTCATTGCTTGCCATTTGATAAGCTAAAGATCGTAGACACCCAGAAATTGTTGATTTTGTAGCATTGCCACGTTTGAAGAAATAATAGCAGCATTTCAATTCACGGTCTCGAAGGTCGGTGATTACTTGGCTAGACAGAACAGACTTACCCGAACCTGGCTTTGCAGTGAGATAAAAGATGCGTCGCTTGACGTCCTGGTCTTCCCTCCAGGAGATATAGACTTCATTGGACAATAGCCACCTGCCAGAACCGTCAACTCGTATGTTTTCTAGAGTCGATAGATCCCCAATGGGTGACTCAGCGACCCCTGTGAGTTTTATGAGCTGTTGTCGTTGCAGCTCCAAGACGTCAGACGCAGCCTGAGAACCTGAGAGACGTCAGCAGTGTCCCTATTCCTTATTTACCACGTAGCTTTACATTACCTTCTAATAAAATCGAGTCTATTGTAGTAATAAAAGACTTGCGAAGAGTCTGATAATTTGGATCAGTCTGTAAATCAAACTTGCAGACACCACGATGATCAGCATTTAAAAGGGATGAATGTTCCTTTGCATAGCCAAGGGTGGCCGACGATTTGTCGACAATCATTGTATCTACGCCTATAATTGTGCTCGGGGTTGTTTCGTAGAAAGACCACAGTTGAAGATCTTCTGCAAAATGCCGGAAACTATCATTGATAGAAATGATTGTTTCGGAAGTGCGATTTAATTCTGCAACAAAAGGCTTTGCGCCATAGGAAACTGGCCCAATGGAGATTTGGAGGATGTTTGTCAATGTCTTTGCTAAGTGAGAACCTCGATGGGGTGTCGCCAAAAAATAAAGACTGTGGATACGACGAGCTAAGTCTCGTAACTCCGGGTCTTCTCGAGCAAGTAGATAAGCCTGGGTCATTTTCAATCAGTATGTCCATATAGCAGCATTAGTGGCGTACCTTTTTTATGACAATTCCACCCATACTATGTGCAACGAAGACAATTTTCGTCTGTTAGATAATCAGATCACAACCACGGCAATGCTTGCTGCGGGCTTACCTTATTTCCACGGATATCAGGGCTGCATTTAACCTCGCCTAGCAAAGATCGGGCAAAGTCATGGACTGTTAGTGTGCTCTCTTTCCTCTCATCCCAATCTGCCTTGTAGCCAAAGCTGTGTATGCGTACATGGCGGAAATTCGGATCTTGTGGCAACCATTCCTCTGGCCAGTAATGCATTGGATCGGGTGACATAGACCATGTTTTCCGAGAGCCACCGCCTAGACCGTGGACAAAAATAAAGTCTATCAGAGGCTCCGGGACGTCATGGATGAGATTAAGTCCGAGCGGTCCTTTGATATCTTGTGGGGAATTTAAACCTTCTTCTATTTTGGATCTTGTCTTATGAGAAAGGCTAATTCTCTGCAAAGCTCCCATTACTGATCGTCCTATGTGGTCGGGGTTTTTCGTTACGGATGCCGCCACCGCCGGACGCCTCCTAAACTAATATCTAGTAAGGCTCTGCGTAATAATGATTAAGATATATATTTGACTTACGCGATCCATGACGACCAGAGTTACGACGCAAATGGGGCGCCGTCCTCTGTGCCAAATAGTGGTTTAGCGGTGGGGGATTTCCATAGACAGGGAGTATTGAAGTAATAATTGAGGGAGCACATTAACATGGGATTGGGATATGACGGCAGAGAAAATGGATTTGTATCCGACAGTCACTCATTCATGTTGCCTAGCCTCGAACCCAACCAACAGGCATACTAAAAATACGATTTGCGCACCTCGGGGAGGATTTGTCTGCCACGTCTGCGGTGCATCAGTTGGCTGTAGGTGTGCGAGTCCAGTGGAGTACATTGTCAAATGCATGGCTATGCAGGAAAGTGGATAACACGTCGTTCAACCGCCAACCAGGCGAGCGACCGCTAAATGGATTCTAAATTATCCGCCAACTTGAAACATGCAACATGCATAGACTCAGTTGAGGATTTACTTCGGCGGCTAATACGTTATTATGTCGGAGTGGCTACCTGTGCAGGGACCTTTGGTCAGGTAGTCTCAGTATTCCCCTGAATGCTCGGCGAAAGGCAATTCTAAACTATGTAAAGTTTAGTTACATTTGGAAAGGTTATTTCTTGGTTCTATATAATTATCCATCAGTATACGTGCCTACAATACATGAAACCCGCTGGAAAGAGTTCGATTTATGAGATATTCAAACATCGAGGTACCTGGAACAATATAATTTATCTGCCACAAAGAGTGCAACCAAGGCCAGAATTGAACATGGCTGAAAACAGCCCCACGATAAACATTGACGTGGTTTCTGGTTTGCAAAACTTATCCATGGCATATTTAAAATCACTTACTTATGCTTCTTGATCAGAGATACCCCTATTTCACCAGCCGCTGGGCGTCACCAGCCGCTGGGCGTCACTAGCCTTGGCTCTTCGCTGTGGGCTTCGGCTTACAGGGTTGACATTAAGAATGACGCTGGGGAAGATGAGAGCTATTTCATGAAGGTAAATCAACCTTCGAAGAACCTCAAAATCTTGCCATAAACCTAGCATTAAGACATACTTTTGACGTTGCTACATTAACATGGCAATAGGTATCTACTGGCGAGCAAGGCAAGGCTGCATTGTATGGAGAATTTGAATCTACGTTGGAAATCCATTCTGTCGTGCCCGATTTCATCCCCAAACCAATTTTATGGGGCTCGTTCAAAGAAATACCAAACGCCCACTACTATATCTGCAAATTCTATAAACTAAGTCCAGAACTCCGAGAGGAAGTCGAGTTTTGCGCAAAGATGGCTGAACTGCACTCCAAGAGCCAATCGCCAAACGGAAAATTCGGCTTCCATGTGACAACATACAATGGGAATCTTCCCCAGGAGAATGGGTATGCTGATACATGGGAAGAATTTTTTGTCAATGGCTTTAAGCATATGTTAACCATGAACATCGATCGTGGGGGACCATGGGAGGAAATGGAACAACTCCAATCAGCTGTGATAGATAAAGTCATTCCAAGACTTCTCCGGCCTATGGAGTCCAACGGGCGATTCATCAAACCGTCTCTAGTCCATGGCGATTTGTGGTATGGGAATGCTGCTGTAGATTCCGAAATTGGTTCTCCATTGGTATATGACCCGTCTAGCTTTTACGCGCGCAATTAATGTGAGGGAAGCTCTTTCCGTCGTCTGCAATTAGGTTTGTTAACAAATTTTAGACGAGCTTGGAAATTGGCGACCAGGGCGGAATAAATTTGACAGAAGCTATTTCCTCGCATACGAATCGAACATGAAGAAGTCAGAGCCCGTGGATGATTTTGATGACCGAAATGCCCTGTATTCAATACGCTTCAATCTACATGCTGCAGCTCTGTTTCCGAGGGAGTTGAGCTATAGGGAATCGTGGGGCATCCTATCTATCATCTATCATTTTAGTAACTGACTATGACTAAGGGTTATAGATGAAATGAAGAGGTTAATTGCAAAGTATCCAAATGGCTACGAGGAAGAGGAAGACGACTCAGCAACGCCAACAGCTCCACCTCACCCCACTTCATTTGACGTGAACGATATTTCTATCCCAGCAGTAGGGTTTGGGACGTTCCAGGGCGACGACGGAAATGGTAGGGTCAAGAAAGCTGTGCTAAATGCTTTACAAACTGGCTACAGACACATTGACACTGCCCTGGCCTATGGGAACGAGAAAGAAGTTGGCGAAGCCATCAAGGAAAGCGGTATTCCTCGGAAAGATATTTTTGTTACCACGAAATTGTAAGATATCTACTCTTTTCTCACCGATGGAGATTCCAAAGTCATCTTATATTGATTGGTTTCTTAGAGCTCAGACCTGGCATAGCCCTTCAGATGTGGAAGAAGCACTCGACCAAAGTTTGAAGACGCTGCAGCTTGATTATGGTGAGCACAAGCAATTTTTCTGACAACAGAAACTCAACGATAGCTAACGAATACCCCGAATGTTTTAGTGGATCTATACTTGATGCATTGTGAGTTTTCCTATTTAATATTGCTTCGGATAATAAATTAACAAACACATCAGTCCCTCATGCATATACCGCAGGTCCAAATCACACTACACTCCGCCATCCCAATGGAAAAGTACGGAACTAAAATACCCAATCTAAATATTGCATGTGTTAATGAGATTTAAAGCCCGTAATCGACCTCGAGCTGTCGCGGGCATATCCACAAACTTGGCAAGCAATGGAAAAGTTGGTGGAAAGTGGCAAGACGAGACTGATAGGCAAGATAACCTATTCTCTGCGATATCATATCACAGACTTTATTAATTCTTGAAACTAGGTGTCTCAAACTTCAGCGTCCTCAAGACAAAGCGAATCCTTGAAATTGCACGGATCCGACCAGCCATGAACCAGGTAGAAATGCACCCGTAAGCATACAACCCCCAATTCGTACCATACTCGAGGAATTTCTCTAATTACGTTGTCAGATATTTCCCGCAACAGGAGCTTCTAGATTTGTGCTCTGCCGAAGGGATCCACGTCACCGCTCACCAGCCCCTCGGGGGCCGCCCAGTCGCCGCGGTCGGCCCAAATTCAGACCGTCCCGGTCCTCTCTTGGACCCCACAGTAAGCTCCGCTACCTTTGATAATTCTACCTGCTAACCCTCTCAACGATTACTAAAATCGCAAAATCGATGGGCAAATCACCTGCTCAAGTCATCCTTTCGTGGGCGCTCCAGCGTGGTGTGTCTGTTGTTCCCAAAGCAGTCCATGAGGACAGAATGGTAGAGAATCGAGCACTTTTCCACCTTGCTGACGAAGATATGACGAAGATCAATAAAATTGTCAAATCTACGGGCGCGGTCCGATACCTGGATCCGAAAGGGCATATCGGGTTTGATATCTTTTCGGAGTCTGTTGACGAGCCAGTTGTGGCCGCCGAATAAGAGTTCAAAGACCCAAGCTGACGCGTAACGAGTTCGATTGATTTATATTCTATTATGTACGAGAGCGGGATTTCGTTACTGTGTTTCATTACAGATCTAGTCTGCGCGTGGACACAATTCACGCGTTTGGAGTTCTTGACGTCTGATTTAAGTTATTTTGGTCAATGCGATCCGATCCGTGTTTCACCTTCGGGATAGCGAATTAAGCTAACTCGGAGGGATAATATGCCTTGCTCAGGCCACCATCCGATGATAACTATGATTTTTCCAGTGCATAATGGCCTCTACATAATGTGACGGTGTTGACAACAAGAGCACCAAAATTCGAGCTTCTGATGAAAAATTTCCATATTTAGTAGTGGGGCACGTGATTCGTTGAATAAATCTACCAGGGTAGCATCCCAACGCTTCTTCTTTCACATGCCATACGCGCCTTCCGTGAGACCTCAAGTGTCTCAACGCACTGTGGTCCCACCAAAGGCTGACGTACCTGCTCGAACTTGGTGATGGAGGACATATATTTTATGGCCATTCCTCCTATAACATTTCGATTCGACAAATCTCAGCCGGAAACCTCATGGCGACGACGAAATCACGATACTAGCCGCTTAATCCTGAGACCTTGAAACGAAGGACACTCACAACGTCCTACAACCCACTGCACCAGCAGTCATGATAAACGACTCCCGCCTCGAATACATCTTCATCCGCACCTGCATCGTCTTCCTGCACTATCTTACACCGGTCAGCATTATCTACACAGTATTCCTCATCGCCAGTTACATCTTTGGAATACCCCGCCCTCACATCCCACTTGCGATCAACGTTATCGCTGTCGCCGAGTCGCTATTCTATCTCGTCGTCTTCCTCCCATACAGCGCATATCTCCAGCGTGCGGCCGTTCACCCGCCCGTCCCCTCTCGAGCAGAACGAAAGGCGCTATTCGAAAAGTGTTACAAGTTCATCCCAGATCCAGACACCTACCTTGATCGGTGGTTCCTGGGCGCCCCGCAGGAGGAGATAAAGCATGATAATGTGAAAGAATTTATACAATGGGCGTTTTTCAACCGCGATGGAGAGGCTGGAGATGATGAAGAGGAGCTGGGCGAGTATGTGGCCGCATACGAGACCTTGGTGGGGAGGAAGTTTGAACCAGGGAGGGGCAAGGCGGAAAGTCTTCGCCTGACACTCGATCCAATAGACATGCTACATCGTAGCTTGGCTTGGTATATGGTATGTATAAAGCATTTTGCTATTGTTTCCATGATCACGAAGCTAATTTATCCCAGTGTGTGGGCTTTGTCGACTTGCTCACCTACATCAACCTCCTCCGCGCCGGGTTCCATTTCCACCGCACCTCGCTCTCCCGCTTCTTCACACTGTTCCCCTTCCGCCCACAAACCGTCCTGACCACCAAGCGGTCCCCTGTGAAATACACAACCTACTGGCACCGTCCCCACACGTCGACCACGCACCTCCCGGTTCTCTTCATCCACGGTATCGGCATCGGACTCTATCCCTACGTCCCATTTCTCTCCGACATCAACTCGGCCAAAGACCTTCCCTCCGGAGATGGTTCGGGCGGCCAAATTGGCATCATTGCCCTCGAAATACACCCCGTCTCCTTCCGACTGACCCACGCCCCACTATCCCCTGCCGTGCTATGCGCTGAGATCGCCTCGATCCTCAACCAGCACGGCTACTCCCGGGTCGTACTTGCCACGCACAGCTACGGCTCTGTGATTGCGACCCATCTCCTCGCGCACGCCGAAACGGCGCCAATGATCGCGGATATGGTTCTCATCGATCCTGTGACCATCTTATTGCACCTGCCGGACGTGGCATACAACTTCACACGGCGTCAGCCGCAGTCAGCGAGCCAGCACCAGCTGTGGTACTTTGCGAGCATGGATATGGGAGTTGCGCATAGTCTGGCGCGCCACTTCTTCTGGTCAGAGAATGTGCTGTGGAAGGAGGCTCTGGAGGGCCGCGATGTTACTGTCAGTTTGGCAGGGAGAGACTTGATTGTCAATACCGAGGCTGTGGGCCGATATTTGGCAGAGGGAAGTGAAGACGCGGATGACGAGAGGGATGTGGAAATCATGCCGGATGTGAGCGAGGAAGGGGGCTTGCTGGTACAAGAAGGGTGGAAACATAGGCCTTGGCGAGGGAAGGGGATTGATATCCTCTGGTTCGACGATCTAGACCACGCGCAGGTATTTGATACGCCTGCGACTAGACGACCGGTTTTGGAGGCTATTCGGGCATACTCCGAGAATGGCGGTAATGGTCCCGGAACAGCTGTGGCTGTGGATGGTAGTCAGTAGACTTTGATAAAACAGCCAGCATGTATGAATATCACTAGATAGCTGTAGACTCGCAAACAAGAATGCAAAATTCAATATCCCATATAATTCGTATTATAAATTTGTGAAGGAAGCTCAGTTAATACGAAGAAGTCTTTCCTCACCATCGTCCGTAGCCATTTTGTTTATGTGTGGAAGAACCGTAGTATCCTGCACTCGAAGCTACATCGTCATCGGCTGTAGTATCGTCTTCAGTCAGAGCTGTATCGTCTCTGTCGCTTGCGTCTCTGTCGCTTGGGTCATTCGCATCATCAACTAGAAATCTATCCTGAATCCTTCTGAAATCTCCTTTGAACGTGCTGCTCGAGTCTTTATGAATTCGACCAATGAAGTGCACCTTCACGTTGTGCTCCACCGTATAGACCTTTGCATAATTAAGCCTCGACTCCGGAACTAATTTGTCCCCTGGAGAAGCCATTTCAATTCGTATTGGTTCATTCAGTAACTCTGGCTCCCCACTAAGTTTGCTCGGTGGGCGTTTCGAGGAATATATTATAGCATGATGCTCTGCCTTTACACCACGCTTCGCCGTGCCCTGGTTGGAATAGGTAAGAATTGGTCTAGTTGGGCGTGAGAATCCTATACTATAAAGGTATATTATTAAGAGACTTACAAGCAAGTGCTGTGGCCCTCATACGATTTAACTATAATGAACCGGCGGATTGACGTGTAAGCTAACTCGCCATATTTTGAGTGACTAGTCGCCTCGGAGGAGCTTTTAGTTTCCCTTTGATGAGGTTCCACTTCTCCTTGAGGCTCGGTCCAAAGGACCTTAAAGACCTACAGTCAATCTATTAGCACCTGATGTGTTTGGAAGGGGGAAACTAGTTACATTACCACGTTTGAACTTTCTAGAACCGTGTATCTTGTATGCTATTCATGTCAGCTGCTCTGTAGCTTATTCTGGAATTTAATCTTAGGTTCTCGTACATTTCTCCAAGGACTTAATCGCATGATTGTCTCTGGCAGTTATATTGGTGTACCGAGGCGATAGTTTTGCGTTGGTTCCTGGGGTTAACAAGATACTATTCTCTTGAGATGTTTCTTCTTCTCCCTTCAACACAGGCCCATATGAAGTGGTATTGGCGCTATGGAGACCTCCTGCGTTATATTCCCAAGTACCCAAATCAGTTGGGCCGGTCATTTTCGAGTGGTGCTTCATGTTAGGGTTGTTTGTAATAGAGTAACTAGTTTCCTCAGGGCCACTAGTTTCATTCGTATATGATGTCCCAGAAAATAATGCAGGCGTTCCAAAACTATATGTCTCCATCTTGGTGCTCCCTGGAGTAGTAGTAATAGCATCGTAAGGAGTGCTGGCAGCTGCAAACATTGCCTCCAGTCTCTTAATAGACTTCCTATCAACCCGGCCAATTTTGTAAACTTGGTTTTGGTGGCTGAGTATAAGGGATTCAGAGCAATCGAAGTAATAGGGGGGTGAAACCTCGTCGGGGGGACACTCTAATACAAGTTGATATTGGTTGTCGCTAGGGCTCATACTTGGAGTATCAGCAAGACAAAGCGTGGCGATGTTTGGCAAATTGCAGTTGACGTCGTTTTGTCCTAATAATTGTAGCTCACAGCAAGTCGATGAGCTATATCCTTCCCGGACTACAACGTAAATCAATTCTTCGTCGCTTTGGAAGACTCTTCCTACTTTGAAGAACTTGTGGGGTGTTTGCAGTTTAACATATGCCTTCGGGGAAAAGCCTGCCGGCCTTTCGCTTGATGCCATCGACGCTGATTGAGGCAGATCACGGAAGTTATAAGAGCACCTTTAAAGCATCGAAGACGGAGTTAGCGTTGAATAGGTGCGAACATGATCGATATAAACAAAGATAAATGATGTGACGCGATAGATGCCAAGTATTCTGTTAACGAAGCCACGAGTTGACGTTCTCACAGATCGTCAGGTGACACGATGCCATACCACGGCCAGCAAATTAATTTAACGATCCAACCAGGAGTGGTGGGGAACGTGTCTCAATTCTATCGTGATATATACTCACCTATCTGCAGGCATTACATTAGTGGATGCTGACAGCAGATAGGGATCACTGTGATTAGTCGTTCGTGACTTCGCCTCATATATTTCACCGTGTCGGTGGTGTACGCGTGGCAAGGCTACACTATCAAGTAGACTCTATGGATTCGCCTACGAGACTCGGTCTTATATTGTATAGTACTCGGCCAATTGCTCTCTTTATATCAGTGTCTCGCTTCAATGTCTAGAGCCTGGCGACATTATGCGCTTGATACAACTATGGCACCGTATTCCTTTCGTGTCACCGTCCCCCCTCCCTTTCACCGGTCGGGCTATTCATTATAGAAGGCCGCTCCGTTGCCAACGAGGCTCCATATCCAATTTTATCTTAATATAAGAGCTAGTATATATGTATGTACGCTCATATTTCATACCACCGAAGAATCAGCTTTCTACTCTTTTAAATTCGTATACTATCCTGTCGTGACTATACAACTCTACAAAGATGGCAAACTATATGCCAAAACGGCCAAAGGCGCGAGTAGTAAAGTGTGTGAGGAGACGTTACGCCCGAGGACAAGTATGCAGTATTCACTACTATACACAACATATAGAGCTAACTATGTTGGAAAGTACACGGATATGGGAAAAGATAGGTGCTGCTCTGACTGTTGCCGTGGAGCTTTGAAGGATCAAAGTTTAATACGAAATCTTGCACCTATGTTATCTAGTGGAGGTATGTTAGCATTAATTTCATTTGTGCACTGAGATACGTTACGTTTAGAAACTAAAGTCTACCTATAGAATGCAAATCGATTGTCTTTGGTCCTGCTTCCCCGCAAGGGTCGCCACTACGAGTGAGCCAGATCTACGGCATAGTTAGATTTAAGGCGACGATACCAGCAAGTACTGGCGACAATCCGCAGCCCGTCACCTACGATATCCCCGTCAATGGTCTCTTCAACGAGCAGAACAACCCACTTGTGCAAAAACTCCTCGAAATTGTCGACAGACACTTTGTTCCCAAGATTGTTGGACAAACGCAACAGGACTGCGGATTGATAGCGTATGCTTGCCGCGGATTCGGTCTTTGCAAGCTTCTCATAATGGCTCAAGATACACAGTTTGCGTCTAGCGACCTTCAGTCGGATTTTATCTGGATTGTAGTTCAGCAAATCGATAAGCTGCTGCAAATGTCCCTCCTCAAAGTGCGGTCTGGCTCACTAACAATCGACGACGAATCAAGCTCACAGCTAATTATATGGTACTACGCCATGAGCAAGCTGAAAAGGTCTATGAAGTGTGCTAAACATGGCCAATCCGCCGACTTGTTTGTAAGTAGACATTTAATTATCTCCTGTGATAGTCATTGACTCATAGTTTGATAGGGGAGCCGCGAACTTTTTCAGCATGTCTGGTGTTGGGTTGGCCATGTCTGGGGAGAACTCAGCAACCGTTGGAAGACAGCTTGCCGTCAACGTAACGACTTCTATAAAGGATTCAGAACTGCACACGAAGAAATAGCGAAAATGGTGCATAACTTCACTATATATTTTGAAATGTCGATGTGGGAGTTGCCCGCTGAACCGACCGGGCTGTGCGATTATAATGGATTTAATCCGTGTGAGCCACCGACAGACGGAGTCTGCATTCAACAGGCCATATCACCTCAAACAAAACCCTACGGCCATGCAGTGACTACCTTTCCCAATGCTCAAAACCTCGGCCATCACTTAGCCGCCACTCTAAGCTCTAACATGTATAGTGCGGGCTTCAATCCACTCGGGCTAGATGGTAACCCTCAGCCGCCGTTCAGCAACACCGCAAATCGATACAGCGATACCGATCAGGGCTACATAGATCCCAATGCAGGTTATCACCCCGACCAGTACCCTAGGGGTTTCGAAAACTCACAGCCAGGGTACGACACCTTAGCACCAGAGAATCAAGCCCCCTTCCCCGCAAGAAGCGGAACAATGAGCACCTACCCAACAACCTTCGTTCCCGAGGGAAACCATTTCTCTGACCAATGCACCCCACCCTATCAACAACCATTTATTCAGACATCTACCCAGTTTGAGTATTTACCACAGATGCTATTGGTAAATAGTGTCGATTATACGTTATACGGAGATGCAAATGCCACGACTGGATGCACTAGAGAAGAAGATATTCTCTTCTCTACGATGCATCATCCCGACCGGCCACGGTATTATTCTCCAGCCCCGACTTACCCCCACCACTACCCCGGACTATGATTTTGTATTCTAAGTGTTCTCCTGTATCTGGAGTCACTCCACAGAGTACTTTATCCATATCCCCCCCCTACTTTGCTCCGACCACCTACCTTCTATCCTCACCACAGACTCTATTCGCCCTCTCCATCGCCATGGAGTGTTTTGATATTCTGAGTTGGTCTCCTGCATCTGGAGCTACTCTTCCGAATACCACAACTGTACTCCAAGACCATTCGCTTGTGCCACTACGGACCTTTCTGGCGACCTCTGATTTTCCTTTACGGGTGTACTTCTGTATCTGGAGTCACTCTTCCGGGAATTAAACCTACATTCGTTCTATGTTGGTTTCAAGCTAGAGATTTGGTTTAGAAGCGTTCTTAGTTGACGACGAACTTGCATTTGATGTATCTCCTAGGTTCTTGTCAGGCGTCATTTACTGCTTATTTCAGCTTTCTCAGTTGTTGAACTTTCGTTTGGTATATCTCTTAGGATCTTGTCATCAGTTATTTACTGCTTGTTGTAGCTCTGCTTATTGAAATTTACACTTGGCATACCCTACTATTTATCATTCTTGCAATCGTGACTTATTTGGGCCGACGAGCCTGTCTGTCCCACTATATGCACATTGAAACTCATAAAGGACCGCACGCAGTTGCCTCAACACCACCTTTGCCGCCCGCCGTCCCCTCTCACACCAACAACCCTCAAAACGAGTAGCCATCCCACGAAACTCATATTTCACTCATTTTCTGGACATCAGACCTAAACACAGACGGTAGCTTCAATCTCATACATAATCTTACAATCTACACCTAACTACCAGCAACACGCGACCCATTTAATGCGGTGCTATATACAAAATCTATACCGCCATGCCCTTTTCATCATGCGCCGCCAGGGGTACAGTGGTGATGTGATGATATGTTGTACATCAAAATACAAGTGTCGTCCCAGGAACGACATTCTCGAGATAAACGGCAGCGCGCCGCTCTCAATAGAAAGAAATTCCACCACGGCGGAACATCGAATCTACTTGCGCTTCTCCGCCAGCGCCTTCTCATGCTTGGCGATGAGCTCCTTCCTGCAAAAATAATCAGCACACATTCAATCAAAATACTTCAAGAAGGGCAACTTACTGGATCTGCATCGGCGCAGGCGAATAATGCGAGAACTCCATTCCGAACTCCCCCTTGCCCTGCGTCGCCGCGCGCAGCTGGCTGGAAAAGCCAAACATAGCATGCAAACTGCAGTCAGCCGTGAGCGTGAAGTCCTCCGGCCCAATCTCGGTATCGAGGATAACACCATTGCGCTTATTCAGCAGCCCGACGATGTTACCCTGGAACTCATTCGGCGCCGTGATGGTGGTCTTCATGAGCGGCTCGAGCACGACGGGGCCGGCCTGGAGGAAGGCCTTGCGGAAAGCCTGCTGTGTCGCGGTCTTGAACGCCATTTCACTGGAATCAGTCATGTGCGTGGCACCATCGTTGATGACCATGCTAGTACCCAAGACCTTGTGCTGGAGCAAAGGTCCCTTGTCGCAAGCGGCCTGGAAACCCTTGTCGCAAGCGAACAGGAATTTCTCGTCAATAGAGCCACCAGTGACTTGCTGCTCGAACTTGTTCGAGGTCAGGCTGCCGGTTGGCTCGACGTAGCCGACGACACGAGCGTAATCTCCGGCACCACCAGTCTGCTTCTTCAGCGTGTGGTCGAACTCGACATACTTGGTGACGGTCTCGCGGTAAGCGACGCGGGGCTGGCCTGTCACGCAGTCGACGCCGTACTCGCGACGCATACGCTCGACGTAGACCTCGAGATGCAGCTCGCCCATACCGGAGATAATGTTCTCGTGGGATTCACTGTCGACGTGGACGCGGAAGGTGGGGTCCTCGCGCTGGAAGCGGTTCATGGCCTTGGAGAAGTTGTTGGTGTCCGTCTTGTTCTTGGGCGTGATAGAAAGTGAGATGACAGGCTCGGGTACGAACATAGACGACATCGTATAGGGGAGGTTTCCGTCGGTGAAGGTGTCGCCGGACGCGCAGTCGACACCAAACACGGCGCAGATCTCGCCAGCGCCGACTTCGGGAACTTCTTCCATCTCGTTGGAGTGCATACGCACGATACGTGGGATCTTGACCTTTTTGTCGGTACGCGCATTGAAGACGTTCATCGCCTTCTTGAGAGTGCCTTGGTAGACACGGATGTACGTGAGCTGACCAAAGTTGGACTCTTCAAGCTTGAATGCCAACCCGACGAAGGGTAGGGTATTGTATGGAACAAGCGAGACTGGAGCCTCGGCCTTGCGCTGGTCGAGAGCCAGGTTAGGGACCTCGGATGGATCTGGAAGGTAGTCACAGACAGCATCGAGAACCGGCTGCAAGCCCTTGTTTGCGAGCGCACTACCCATCATGACAGGCGTGAACTTGAGCGCAATAGTAGTCCTACGGATAGCGGCCTTGAGCTGAGCAGTCGTAGGTTCCTTCTCGTCCAAGAAGAGCTCCGCAATCTCATCATCCACATCTGCCACAGCCTCAATGAGCATTCTCTTGCGCTCCTGTGCAATCGGCAGCACATCCGGTGGAATCTCATCCGTTTCCCTAATCGTAGTTCCCTGCTCGCCCTCAAAGTAGATAGCCTTCATGCGGAGCAGATCGACAACACCCTTGAAGCTGTCCTCCCCGCCAATGGGCACCTGGATCGCCGCCGCATTCAGCTTCAGCTTGTGGTTGATCTGGTCCACGGCCTTGAACGGATTCGCTCCCATTCTGTCCATCTTGTTCACGAACGAGATACGCGGCACATTATACCTCTTCATCTGCCTATCCACAGTGATTGTCTGACTCTGCACGCCGCTGACTGCGCACAGCACCATCACCGCACCATCCAGCACACGCAGCGCTCTCTCCACCTCAATCGTGAAATCAATATGGCCGGGTGTATCAATCAAGTTGAAATGGAACATCTCCTCCACGCCATCGACGTTCTTCTTCTTCCAGTCACAGAACGTCGCCGCGGACTGAATGGTAATTCCCTTCTCGCGCTCGAGGTCCATGCTGTCCATCTTCGCGCCGACGGCATCCTTGCCGCGAACCTCGTGGATGGCGTTGATTCGACCGGTGTAGAACAGCACACGCTCCGTGCACGTCGTCTTTCCGGAGTCGATGTGTGCTGCGATACCGATGTTGCGGAGTTTCGAGAGTCGTCCCTTCTCCGAGGGCGACATGTCGATTTGGATCTGTTCGAGGCTGGGGCCCATCACGACTACTTCGGGCTTGGCTCTGTGGTAAAAATCGCGGTCAGCGCAACTCATTCAATCGTGAGATTCCTCGAAAGACAATGCGACGTCCCCCTTCCCTGAAGATCCCCTGAAGCTCCCCCTGCACCGCAAGTGAGAAATAAACCACCAAAAAACTTACGCAGCCTCCTCATTCCTCAATCCCCTCGAGCCCGAAAACGCCCTCCTCTGCATCTCCACAGCTCCAGCCCTCAATCCACCCACTCGTACCGTCGCGCTCTCCCTCGCAAACAGACACCGGAACCTGCCCGCCGTCGACGCGCTCTGTGAAATCCTCTGCCGCGCCGCTGCGCCGGCCGCCGCCGCTGTCCCTGCTGCTCGTGCTGCCCTCATCGCGTCGAATATACGTGGCGGGAAAGGAGGGAATTGGAAAGGGGGAAAGAGCGATACGAGTCCCGTCGACGATGGCCACGCCCTGAACTTTTTTTGATGGAGAGGCGGGAGATGCCGGTTAGTGCCAGGGGCATGCGGCCGCGTCACGTGATAATATGGCATATTTTTGACCGAATCGTTTTGAGCAACTATTAGAATTTAAATAGGGACAACTAGACCGCTATTGTTGGGGATATAGTGTGTTTTACCATGAGCATTTAGAGATTCTGGAAGTAAGACATGATGGATTTTATGTATATCTAAACGCACACTGTTTACACCCCGAAACCCCCCGACTCATCCCCGCCTCTGTTCAACGCCAATGTAGTGCCCATCATCTATGGACACAAGTCCCAGAACGCCATAATGCTTTCCGTACCCATCAAGCCCATATCCCAAAAATGCGTCCCCGTCATTGTATAGTTTAAGTCGTTATCCACATTCTAATCCAGAGCGGGTCATTCCTCACGCCAAGGTAAACATGCCCCCGCCAACCATCATGATTCCCATCCACACGCCCAGGAATGGAAACACGCCCCACCTCGACGGCTCCAGCCGCCCACCAGCATTTTCATCAACAGCAGCTTCATTGATAGCAAACCCACTCGCGGCAGTGAGTCCTCCCGTAGGCGTCGCACTGCCCTGGACGACGCCACTCCCCGCCGCCGTCTGCGTCGCCTCTCCACCTCTCGGAATCCCCGTCTTCGTCTGCGAGACGCCAATCAGGTCCTGGCCAGATGCCGTGGGCGCCTGCGGGATCGCTGCTCCCTTGCTAGCAAACTCGACGATATTGCTGCCCGTGGCATTGAAGTCTGTCTGCGCGAGGCCGACCTGGTTGTTCGCTAAGTCGTACACGACGTACGCGGAGCGCAGGAAGGTGTCGCCGAAGAGGATTGGTAGATCGCCGGCGGCCTGGATGCCGAGCTGGCAGGCATCGGCGCCGTTCTTGAATTTCGGGGTGCCGCCGCTGGTGAGTGTGAGAGGAAGGACGAGCTCGGAGACTGGGACGTTGATGGTGGGGCCGCTGGCGCCGCCAAAGCCGAATTTGAGATATCCGGAGTTGGAGCCGAGGGCGCAGGGCACAACGACAGCTCCGATGTCTTTGTCATCGATGGCGCCGAGCTCTTGGAAGACGAGGGCGGCGATGTCGTCGGGGAGGAGAGTGAGGGTTGTTCCACTGTCGAGGATGGCGGGTTGGGCGTAGCTGCTAGCGGTAAGCAGATCAGTGCCACTCGAGGAGGTTGCGTGTAGCGAGGTGAAGGCGACCGTAAAGGAGGTGACGTTTCCGGATCGGGAGCTAGGATAGACCTTGATGGACTGGAGTTGGCCCGTGTATTTTGCGGTGTCGATTCCGCCGAAGAGGATCGAGCCCGCAGAAGACTTGATGTCGTCGAGCCAGAGACTGTATGCCGGTGAGTTAATGAGGCCCGCGTTCACCAAGGCTAGCGGAAGGTTGACATATGAGGTGCCACTGCCGGTGAAGACGTTGGCGACAGAATTCGCATAACCGATTCCCCTGCCACCGTTAGACACTTCCGGTTCCAGCACCCATGAATGTACAGGACTTACATGATCCCAATTGAAATCGTAGTCTCCTCCCCAAGGCCCATCTCAAAATTTTGAATTTTCTTCCCCCCAATGCCAAATGTGTCGGTGAAGTAGCTTCCTGCAGACCCGGTCCCGTCTACATACGAAATATTAAACTCGTCTTGTCCAACAACCTGAAATGTTGACGATGCGGTCGAATCAACTGTTTGCAACAACTATCAGCGACTGCCACAAACAAAAATTGTTTCTGTATCAGGGCCAACTTACATGATCCTCCCTCGCATCCTTGCCTCGACCTGCACAGCCGTGCGGTCGAGCTGGGCAGCCAGACATCGCTGCTCCCTGTGTCTATTTGTAATGACAGATCTTGTGCTGGCGTCCCAGCAGTGATATTCGCATAGTAGAGGCCAAACTGCTGTGCATTCCCTAATGACTCGGTGACGGTGCCGCGCCTCCGGAGTTGTGCGGCCTGGAGCTGATCTGCTTGGACATGGTGGTTCTTTACGATGGGTAGATGGACCGCCGCTGTTGCGCTCGAGACAAGGTATCCGGTGGCTGCGAGGCCAGAGAGAATGGCTGTCTTCATTGTCAATTCCTACACAGGGTTCGACCTGATGGTATTGTAATAATATAATGGACAAGGGCAGTGTAAATCCGGGGTTGCCAAGTCAAGACCAAGACCGGCTTGCTGGGGATGTTTGCCGGAATGAAAGCAATGACGACACGGCAAGGTTCGGATGAATGCGAAGCAATTAATGAGTAGGCGCCCGCAGAGTGATTGGAAGAAAACAAATTTGCCAAGCTCTCCAAGACGGGAGGAGCAATAAACAGTAATATAAAAAGATGATGGGGCGTAAGAGAGTTCTACGAGGGGGTTCTTTGCAATCACGGAGTGCGCAGCAACGCCTTGTGTCGGGAGTCAGTTTCACGGAGCCCGTCGGCTCAGCCTTGTTTGTAACCATGCTGTGTGCTGCGCTTACGTGGACCCTTGTCGCGAATCACAGGGCCTGTTGGTCGCTATTTTGGTTAACCGAAAGCGGCTGCGGCTGTCCTGAATGGCACGGCAAATGTCACAAAGTGGGGGGTTTTGTGGGTTCTGGGGGATGTGTTTTACAACAAAACATGCTTGCTGTGATGGAGAAGGAAGGGGTCTCAAGGCCCCTAACCCAATGATCTACGCGCCGTCCTTCACTCTTCACTCTACAGCTTGAGACGGACAACTCAACAATGTATACAAGCAAGAAAGCCAACCAAACAGGCATTCCTGTCCCGTGTGCAAGCTGCGCGTAAGCTGCATCATACGGAACGCTTCAATTCCGAGCTGGTTTGGACTCAACAGTCAAGCGCGTGGATCGGGAGAATCTGCCACTGTTCTCATTCCGGGACATTCTCAACTACATCGCCGTGATGTACCTTGAGAGATCCAATTTCGACCTCACGGCAACATCCAACATCGACGGAGGCGTCTCCACCATCTCTGGCCGAACTGTTCTCATGCGCACCGACATGGTGAAGAATCCCAAATTCGCCCATGCGTACCTTAATGAAACCTGGCTGTTCGGAACATGCGGACCCCTTCTTGTCGATGATGACAAATTTGTCACCCGATGGTGCTGGAGCTAGGGATGGAAGACGGTTTTCTACAACCACGAAGAGGCCCTAATGCGGACAAGCATTTCCGTTACTGGGTGGTCGCAGCTCAGCCCTAAGATGCATCGGTGGGCACGCACCAGTTGGCGCAGCAAGCCAACTGAGCTATTGGTGGAAAGACATGTTTGGAAGCAGCAGCCGTGGTCGGTCTATGCCACCTACTTCGCCACTACAATCAACATCGCCTTGGTTTACGACTCGCTTCTCTGGTGGACCCTCTCACGCTCCGCTTGGGCAACCAGACCCGTCTATGTTTGCTTTGGCCTTCTGCTGCTACTAAGTAAACTGATTAAGCCGCTTCCGCACCTGCTGCGCTGCAAGAGGGATATCTTTTATATCCCAATCGGAATCCTCTTTGGTTACTACCACGGCATCATCAGGCTGTGGACGCTGGCCACGGTATGCGACATCGCGTGGGGCAGTCGGGATCTGAAGGCTGCGGGCCAGCCATCTCCTGTTCCTCACTCCCACGGTGCTCGAGACCAAGCGCCCGTTACGCTCTCCGGAAGTCTGGGTCTGGATAGATCTCGGAGGGAAGACCTTAGTGAAGTTGGTTTAATTAAGTCTACTACAGCACCTTCTCAGCTCTCAGATGTGCTCGCAAAGTATCAGATGGGGACCCACGGCTATGAGACACCACGAACCACTTTGTATGCTGCCGGATTACAGGAGCGACACTGCAATGATGCACCGAGGCTGTCTCTCGAAGGGACACATAGACGGACAAGAAGATTTTCAATCGCTGTCTGATCAAGCTATGCAAGATGTTGCAACTTTCCTGATCTGAAATGGCAGAGTGGATGGAAATCACATTTAGGAGACCTATTAGCGAGTACATACACCCTAGTAGTGTTTCCAGAGCTGTGAGGAGGATTTCTTTATTTCCTTTGTTTAAAAGTTAGTTCTTTGTTTCTTTGTATAGCAGCTAGAACGCGCTAGAGCATGCAGGCAACCGCGTAGCAGATGACTGCTAACTGTAGTATAAGGCGCGCAGAATATTACGTTACAATGCAAGCAATGAAATTCTCAATCCAAAGTCCTGTGCTATGCCCCTTCAGTGACGTAACCCATCGTACCTTCCCGTTCAAAAGACGTATCTCCCTTTAATAATTCCCGTATTATGTTAGTGCCTCATTTTACAGTTTCGCGCCTTCCGTTGAAGTCCCGTACCTCCCTTCTGCTCGTTACTCTGATAACCTTGTGGAACCACTCCGGTGTAGATTACAATCGCAACCAAGCCCCAGAGATGATGCCAGGTCAAAATGAGGCACAAGAAGACAATATAGACAGTAATATAATACGATAATAAAATCACCGGATCTATAACTGCACATTATTTCGACAACCGAATCCCATCACTTTCTGATGTCCCTATCCCACAATCACTCGTTTCCATCCATACATACGCCCCTTCTTCCATTTAAAACCGAATGTTCACACACAAGGCAGCACTCGTACAGTGACCCTTTAAATTATAACTCGTCCATCAATTTATTTCCCGGCAGCCTTGAGTGGCTGGTGAACCTCAGTCGAGGAGAAAGGAACAACGTCTCCATTGGCGTTGCTCATAGCTGCGGTCTCACTGAGGACTGCGGGAAGCGGTGCGCGGACAACGACCTCTGCAAAATAGTTGTTAGCTGTATTCAATAGTATATATGCGGAGAGGCATATTTACCTCCGCTAGATTGAACGGCGGGTGCTGCAATGGCAACAGCGAGGAACGAGGCAAGGGCGAGAATCTTGAACTGCATTATGGCGGTGATATTGGTGTATATAAGTTTTTTGGATGGCTTCTAGAAAGACTGGCTGTCGACCGGCGACGAAATTAAAATTGCAAGTGGAAAAGAATGAGTAGGAGATAGTTTGGATGATGAGGATTGGCGTGAAGAAGAGAAAGGAAACAGACGAGGCGAGAGCGCGAGTTATGTAGGCATTTTTTCGTGCAAAGGCTCCTGAGACAAGTTTTGCAACAGAGCCAAGACAAATGAGACGGGAACTACTCTACCCAGAGATCATCACCATTGGGACAAGTAGGAAAATTGGACGGGTGGTGATGTGATACACGCGTGGTTTGAAGAGCTATGAAATGATGCTCGCCAAGTACGAAACCGGGGTTCCACAATGCCGAGGCGCCAGGGGTAACGATGTGTGCTTCAGGAACACCAAACCGTTTCGGCGAGGCCCAGGATTATAACATGGGCGCAGCGCGAAATGCCAGAATCGAATTCTGGAACGTTCAAGATCCCTTTGCCCGCTTATCACAGTAGACCATCGCACCCTCCTGTCAAAATACGTACGTGCCTTCCATATTTTTATTTGTATGTCAGCTTCGCACCGTCTATCTCTACCTCATGTACCTTCCTTATGCTCGCTCTTCCCATCTAGCCATCGTTCTTTCCTTATTCGGAGATCATATTAACGCTATTGCGAACCCATAATATACATTGTAAGCGTCCCTTCTCGCCCACATAGCCATCAGCCAGCACCCACCAACGCTCATTATCCCGGGATACACATCTCAATCCAGCTCCCCAAATACTCCACCATCCTCTCCACATCCTGCTCCCTCTTCATGATCCTCCTCCCTGCCTCTGCCTTCCCCGCTTCCTTCAACTCTCGCTTCTCAGCCCTCCACGCCGCATCCCGCAGGCGCACGATATCCTCGAACTCGTCCCAGGTGATCCGGCCCCATCCACCATGCGTCCGCGCGTTGGCCTCTGTACTCTCCATCTCGCGTAGCTTGTACAGTGCCATCCAGTCCCACTTCGCAAGGCTGCGGTGGACTTCGGTCGGCACAGTAGCGTCGGCTTTCATCTCGGTAAGAAGCTCCTTTTGCAGGTCCCGGAGTGGAGTTTTCTCGGGTTTGGGGGGTGAGGACTCAGTAGACTTCTTGGCGCGGCTGCGATGCGCTTTGCTGCCTCGTTTGGAGGTGCGCGAGCGCTCGTTGTTTGAGCGGTCGCTGCCTTCATGGTGAGATGGTTCGGAGGTTTCGGTTGTGGGCAGTGGTATGTCTTGGGGTTCTGGGGGTGGTGGGTTGGATGCGGGAGGTGATGCGACTGAAGGCCGGAATTGGGGTAGGGTTGGATCACGGTATGATTGTAACATATCTGTGAAGTCATCCTCGTCGGTGGGCAACGGGGGTTCTGTTTGGTCTGGGATAGGGCCGCGGAGGACTTCCAGAAGGTCACGGTGGTGCTCATCGACTGGTGTATCTAAACTTTGACTTTCGGGTGACGAGGCATCTTGTACTGCTATATCTTGATCAAGGGCAGCACCAGATCCAGTGACTTCGGTGCCCTGTTCGACTGAATATCCTGATGCAGCGAGGAGTACATCGAGAGGGGCCTGGCGCGTCTCCTCTATCTCGACAAAAGCGTTGTTCGGCTCTTCATTCCATAACCTGATTTCCCTTTGCATGTGTTGTGCAAGCTCAGCCTCGAGGCTCTTCTTATCCGTATCGTCGGATTCTTTCTTGTTTTTCTCGGCGTAACTCATGTCAACCCGCTCAGCCCACCATTCAAAGTATACATTTGTAAATAAGTGACGGTGTAGGGCTCTGGTTTTCTTAGACGAAAGCGAAGCTATAGCAGCATCCTCTGCATTTTTGAAAAGGTTATCGAGAAGTTCATTGAACGCCTGTTGGGCGACTTGGTACAAGACGTCTTTTCCTGCGTCCTTCTCTGCTTCGGGTATCTCCATTCCACCCCAACGCTCTGGGACACTGCGTGATGACGTTGATGGATTCGATCTTGTTTCGTAGTCATCCATATCTTCTGCAAACCGAACCTTCGACGACGATCGTGAACGAGGAGATGGGGTGGGTATTTGAGGAGCTTCCTCTAATTTCGTCTCACCAAGAGGGACGTCTTCTTCGGCTTTCCAGTCCGCAGGTGCCTCTACTCCCTCCTCTTCATCGGTATAAAACTGGCGCCTCCTCCACCGTTCATGCATGCGGTCATTAGTGATTGCCTCCTGTTCCAGATGGGCGTTCCGCAGCACACGTCTTGAAGCCTCTTCTATAACTTTAGCACGTTGGCTGTGAGGCACCTGATCGAATGGCACATCCATACCGAGGACTTCGGATACATCGCAGGGCTCAACAATTCCTAGGGACCAGTTCACATCAATTTCGTCGGCTAGCTCCGGATTTTCAGATCGCTCGTTCCGGGGTGGAGTATTTTCCTGTTGACTCCGAGTTGACAAAATATTCTCCAACACTCTGCTTTGCAAGGTTTCCAGCGTGGGTGGAGGCGATGACACGACTCCCCAGTAGTTACCAGTCCCGTCCGGGGGGAAATCGTTCATGGCCCGACCGAGGGGGTCCCTAAATACGTCTGCTTTGTCGCCGTGGTCGTCGCCGCTTGGATTTACAATCCCTTTACCATCAACGATTTCGAGGTCGCCGTCGGGATTTGGTTGTTTCCCTTCCCCAAGAGTACGTGGATTTGAAGCACGTCCAAAGCGACCATCACGTCCAAAGGCACTACTGAGGGGTTGCCTGCTGTGGACGAGTTGATGTGCTTCAACACTATTAACGGCATGCTCATCCATACTGTCCAGCATATCCTTCCGCATATTCTTGTTTAAAACGTAATAGGATCGGAACATCCGTAGAAAGTCTTTTCTATCAACGAATCCGTCTCCGTCGATGTCATACCCATCAAATACCCTTCTGAGCTTGTTCTTGCTTTTCCGAAACGCTAGCCCTTGTAGGTATTCTGGAAAGCTGATTAAGTCGTCGTTGTTTTGGTCGTAAAATGCGAACATGCGGTCATGAAGAAGATTCGGCGCTGCGTAGCGGTTTCCGTCCGACGGAACAAGGCAACGGTCAAATGTACGTCGATCCATGGCTAGGAAAAGTCCGTCTGGGTCGTCGCGCCACTCTGTGTTTGCCATATATGTCCACTGCTCCCAGTAGGCCTCGATTTCGGGCCGATCTAGGCCTGTCTCTCTTGTGAGCCTTGTCGTGAGTTCGCGCGTCAACATCTTGACCGCAGTGTCTGGGTCGCCAGGATAGAACGCCGACTGCAATTGCCTCGGTGCATAGTTGGATATAGGAACTCGAATCTTGTAGAAAACGTGTGTTCTGTAGTGGTGGCCTTGGGATTCGCAGGATTCGCAGAGGTCGTAGTCCGCGCAGTTTGCACAGCGATATCTAATACCGCGAATTGGAACAACCCCGCAAGCGTTACATAGCGTTCCACGATGGACATATGCGTTTCTTTTTGTAGCATCTTCGGATATTCGAAATAGCAGTTGTACCATATGCTGTCCAGCGCGCTGTCGGTTCCACGAGGGATCATCGAATTCGTCAAATGTGGCCTCGTCGACTACGGTTTCGCCATCGGTAAGGGGTCTCAGAACCACTGGCCCGCCTTCACCGTCCGTATCTTCGGACTCATCGTGAGATGTGTCTGGGTTGTCCTCTGCTCCATCGCCAGTTCGGGGGGTTGGTCGTCGGTGGCGACGGCGAATGGCATTGGTGCGGTGAAGTCCAGGTCCAGACGGTGCAGTAGGCTCTGCGATCGTTTCGGTGCCATCACTGCTACTGTGCAGGTAGTAAATTCCATACACACTTGCCAGGACAGTGACCAGGACAACGGCTATCCTGGGTCTCGAAAGCGTAGTCAAGCCTGCGCCTGATGAGGCTGACATTTGGGCCAGAATCAAAGACGCGTTGCTGGTTTCAGAAGTAATTTGCGTCGATAAACCATGGCAGTAAGGTTATTGCTATTGTCTATATATTATGACCGGCGGAAGTTTTATGGAAATGAAGGTGGTGATAGTAGTGTTTCGTGTAGTATTGTTTGCTTCGTTGACAGGGAAGGAGCAGGTTGGACTGAGGAGGTTGGCGAATTTCAGCCTTGTGGTCCGTGCGCTGTCAATTTATTAGTTTGGCGATCTTGAGTTTCCATCAAGTCAACAGTTATTTATAATAGGAAACCGCCATGGATTGCTAATGTAACTCTTGTTACTATTTGTACTATTAAACAAACGTCTAATAGAGAACCAAAGTTTCATAGATAGCTTAAATTAGTAGGTTATGGTCAATCTATTGAATTTTAATTAATTAATAAATTTTAAAAAAAGTCGATTTTTAAAAATTCTCATTTTATTGCCAAATCACATTAAAAACCTCAATCATCACCCTAAAGCTCCAAAGTTACCAGTAAAAGCCTCTAAGTCCATGAGAACTATGGTAATTATCACAAAGAGGTATTAAACTGATATTAGCACGTCTTAGTTGATTAATTATAGTCAAAATCAAACGTGACGAGGGATAAAAACTTCACGAAGACAACGTTGCGGCCAGGTAAATATAAATTCAGATAGTATAAGCTAATAAACTATCGGGGTAGCCTCCAAATATCCATCACAGGAATAGCACAGTTGCATTCATCTAATCATAAACACTACGAACTCCCGACGCCAATCACTCGTACACTTGCTTGGAACACCCCTCCGAAGCCTGCAATATGTTGCTCTGGACACTCTAAAAACCAAGAAGCGAGTTCCACTTTGCTGCGGTCGAGGCGTCCCTTGTGCCAAGCGCGAGAATCTGTGCCTTTGCATCGAGGCAGGCGGTCTTGCCAGAAGCGCCGGCCTTGCAGACGTTGGTAAGTTGGTCGCAGATTCTGTTGGTGATGATGTTGGGGTTGAGAGCCTCCTGCTGGCCCAGGGCGACAACGGGGTCGATGGCCTGGAACGTGAATTCAGTAGCAGGGCGGTTGCCAAGTCCACCGACGAACTTCATGGTAGGAGTGCAGGTTCCGAAGTCGAACTTGCCAGCGGAAGCTTGGGCTCCACCGTTCCCAGTAGCATTCCCGTTGTTGTTGGCATTGTTGTTTGCGTTGTTGTTTCCGGTGTTCGCGGCAGCGGTATCGGCAGCAGCGGCAGCACCCTTAGTAACTGTAACAAATACAGTCGCCGGTGGGCAAGCAGCCGCAGCTGTATCAGCAGCAACAGCGGCAGCCGTGGTAACTGCGGCACCAGCAGCAGCACTAGTATCGGCCTTAGCACCAGTGTTAGTACCAGTGTTAGCACCGGTGTTAGTACCGGCATTTGCACCAGCAGCAGCACCAGCACCTGCAGTGACAACGACGGTAGCCCCAGAAAGGTCAACTGCCTTCAGGCTAGTAAAGCCATTGTTGACCATGACCTGCGCAACACTAAGACCATTCGCATTGAACGGGGTCGTCTTCGACTTGGCCGAGTTCGCATTCTCAATACCAGAGTCCTTGACGGCAGGATCAACGAGCGGCACAACACCGCGAAGAATGGCAGTCGCGGGAAGGGTTGGGTCGCCGCAGATGCTGGGGATGTCCGTCGCGAAAGGGTTGAAGTTCTGCTCGGCAGCAACGAGACCGATGGCTGCTGCTACGGCATCAGCACCAGTGCCAAGCTTGGCAATGATTTCGTCGGCGGCTTTGAGCTATTGTCTGTTAGCAGCTGACTTTATACTAAAGGGCGTTGCGGGTCGTACCTTGGCGCAAGGGTTGGCGGCGCCCAGAAGGGTGCTGATGGCACCTCCAGCCAATGTCGCGGCAACGCCGGGGCCGCCGCCACTTGTGACAGCTGAAATGGCACTGATGGGCAGTTGCTCCTGGCCAAATCTACAACTGTTAGTCCCTTACCGCCGTTATGTCCATGTTATGTCGACTTACCTAGCCTCGGCGTAGGCGATGAGAAGAGAAAGAAGGATTGCCTTGGACTGCATATTTCCTGATGTGATGGGTTTGTTTTTTGACACTTAAAGATGGTAGAATTGAAGTTAAAAGAAGGTGGGCCTGCCGACGATGATTTAATGAATGAATGTAAATAGAAGCGAAAGTTCACAGAACTGAGAATAGAAACAAATGCTGGATGGAAAGTTTGAAGAAGTGATGGGGAAAGAAAGAGACATGATTCTGGGTCTCGTCCGACCTTATATGGAGATACTCCCTTGTCGTATTCCTCTAAGATTCGGACAACATTGGGGGTTGCCAGCCCATTTTGCGTCGTCTCATCCCTGCCAAGAGGAGGGCCATGCAGGAGATCGAGACGGAATTAATATCCTCAGACCGGATGATATCCGAACAAGCCTGTGCGGCGGTATAGAGCAGGAAGAGGCGTCTTTTAGCGCCCATAGCTCCCTCTTTACCATGCCTTGCTACAACAGACCCTTGATTTTGGAGCCAGGCCCAGCCGCCAACCATGGGGCATGTGGTGTTTCGGCCATACGTTGGTAGTGGCACGTGGGGGGCGTTGCGGGGGGATATCAGACGAGAATGTTCTGAGGTGCCTTGGAAACGTCCACGGCTTGAAGCGTCTCAAGGAGCTACCAGGGTTATTGAGGCTCCCCCATCTTCGGGCCCCACCATCGTTGTGACCTCCTCATGGTAGTCTGTAATCTCTTCATCTAGGTATGGAAATCGTGATTCAGGGGGGGCTGTAAGATTCCTAAAGGCTCCCTGAGATGTAAAAGTGCTTGTTAGTTGTCAATTCTACCAAGGGAGCCAACTATTCTTGAGATGCGGACATTACGGTTCAATGCGAATTGAGGTATTCCGTCGGGGCGAACTCTAAAACCATAGCGGAGCGGCTGCTATTACTTCAGGGTGACGTTGAGACAGCTTCCGAGACTGACAAGGAGTTTCAGGTGTCTGAAGCGACGCGCATGGACCAAGAAGGGTGGCTGACGGGGCATCGCGGGGACGTTCGGCCCTCACAACCGACAAATCAGACAGGTGTATGATGCTTGCGACTATCGAACAACGAAAATCAAAATATTCCGTTCATCATTTTGAAGCTTTTTAATTCTCCTGCGCATAAAGAACACAGCCGCCTTGATTTTTCAAAGGAGAGAGATGCCTCGCTTCATCCCATTAAACCTTGTCGCGAATAAGAAGGGGGTTGGATTATTCCGGATCGACATTCTATTCTGGCTCTCATAATGCCATCCTAACATCTCTGTATCATCCAATATGGCTTATTTTGCGCTCATAAAACACTTTCTGTCCGACGTGAATGGCTGATTCTAGGGTATCCCATGTCCGATGCATTTTATTCCAACCCTTAAAACGGGTACATCATATCAGTGTCTATCGCCCTCACCACCAACAGTATATCCTCTCGCGACACCTCCCCTACCCTGTTCCACCTGTGCACCCAGCTGCCCGTCATCATTATCATAAGCAACCTCAAAATCGCTACCAAGCCCCTTCCATGTTCGCTGGGAACGTAGATATTCCGCGCCAGGGCTTGCTGTACCGTTGATCATAGCCAAGTCTCCGTTTGCACGCTTCATCAGAGCGCTTGATGCTGGTGCCCCGGTTTCACCTGTCGTATCATTGGATGCTGACTGCGTTGTTTTCGACGGACGCATTGGCCTGCTGTGACTTATATAACGGCCAGTCCGGAGGTCAAATTCTGGTGGAGCTGAGTCTTCTTCTTCATCCGAACCTTCATTGTCTCCATCAATAGGTTCTTCTGCGTCTTTCCTAACTGTCCGGGGTACAAGCGGCTTGTTAATAATGTCGCTGAAATCCCCATTCCATTCACCTGTCCATACCCGTTCCTCGTCGCTCATCAATGCCAGACCCAGCTCGAAAGGGGTGATTATGGGGCGGAAGAACTCTGTGCTATCAAGCAGACTGCTTTCCCAGCACCCAATGACAACCCATCCCCCGATTTCCGAGAAGTTGGCAACCTTTGCAGCGTTCACTTTGCCTACTACAAACGTATAACTCTTCTTTCCAGCCGCAGCAATCTGTGCCTTTATGGCGTCGACCGTCGGCATGTAATTTTTAACTGAGAGCGTGTTTATGAGAATTCCAAAAATGGAACAGGTATTTAAGGATGTGAGCGTGGCATACCGCCGCATCAAGAGGCGGGATGTTTGGGCTTCTAGAGCCTGTTGATTTGCCGTATCGGTCGGGTATATGTGCATGGACTTGAGCCGCGAGGAGAGCGTAAGAAGCAGACTCGGAGGAGGCTCAGATATATGGAATAAACTGTAATCTTGCAACTTATTTCCCCCCGATTCGACAGCTGGAGGTACTGTTCGATTTGGGAGAGGCGATGCCGGATCGTGAATAATAGTTGGGGCGAAGACGTCGGTGTAACCAAGAGCCGTTACTCGTTCGAGTATCGTGGGTATATGGTCTGAGTATGTAATATCGGCCATGAGGATGACTTTGTTATCCTTTTCCGTATATGTTTGCTGGAATGCTCCTATCACGGGGTCGATCGGAAGCTTGTGAGTTGTGAAGACGTAGACAACAGGAAGCCTCGCCGTGGGCGACAGGCAAGAACGACCATAGTGAACCACTACATCGGCGTCAACATGCTCTGCAGCGATCTCATCCACGCAACATGCTCCATATGATGTATCCGCCAGTATAAAAAGTCGATCTTCGGATGGTTGCTTTGGTATATTCTGTTTCGCAATGTCCAGCTCTTGCACAGCCTTGGCCACATCCTCCACACCAGAGTCCGCCTCAGCAATCTTTGGGGGCAAATCTTTCAGCGCCTGCTGTAAAAACTGGAAGACCCTCGGCGCATCATTCAGCATGCTGTCTGGAAACTGTAGAGCGACTCGCCTCCATCCTCCAGCACGGATCTCCCCCGCCGTCCGTTCAATCTCATAAACGTGCCGCACATCATCGTCGCTCAACCTTTCGCCGAAAGAGCTCTTCGCAACGGGCGTAGGGTCCTCGAATAGGTGCGCGTCTGGCGTCGACAGCACCGGCGGCACAACAAGGTTTCCTTCCATCGGGCTGGTTATGTATGTGCTGTCTCAGCCTTGTCTCGGACTTGGCGGGGAACAATAATTTGTGGTGAGGGGCAACTCGCGGCAGAATATTAGTGCCGGATTATTTTAGCCTAGCGCCGGACTAATTTTCTTTTTATACGCGTATAGTTATCCGATACGCGTATAGCCGGCGTATAGACTCCTGATACGCGCAAGATACCCGCAAATACGTGTAATGCCATGGGATATACGAGTAAAGCTCTTAGCTATATGCACTGCGCCATACCCCAATTTCTGCCGTTGCCATGAATCGCCTTCCCCATCAATACCATATTGTACGCGCAAGCTAAATTTATAGAGCGCTTGCCCGTTCCTGGTACGGTCCATTGCCATACGCGGAGATTTCCACGTACTTCGAGCTTTTGATGCACGAAAGGTCTGCTTCCATAGATAATAATACCCATGTGTAGAAAGATAAGTAGTCCCCTCTCCCTTCTCATTCTGGTTGAAAGTCACACACTCGACTACTCAACTTCATTCATACCCAATCCTCTCTTCTCTTCTATTGCCTTTCTCTTCGCCCCCTTTCCTTGCCCCTCTTTCTTGAGCCCTCGCCCCTCTCCACTGCATCGGAGCATTCCTTCACCGTTCAATTCGACATTCGGCTTCCTTGCATCAGGTATAACCTAGATTGTCAGGATGACTGAACTCAAGTCTCACAATGGCTACTATCTGTGGCACTACCTGCCCTCAACCCCCGCCGCAGTTATCTTCTGCATCCTCTTCATACTCGCCACGGCCGCGCACTTCTGGCGCCTGTGCAAGACTCGCGCCTGGTTCTGTCTCGCCTTTACCATCGGAGCTTTTTGTACGATCCTTCTACCCTACCCCTCCACGTTCCGTGGCCTACTCCATTCCCTGGTCCAAGTCTAACCTCTACGATAGTCGAAGTTATTGGCTTTGCTGCGCGAGCGTCTGCCCATAACAAAACCGATGCGCTCATGCCCTACATCATCCAGAACTTATTTATTCTCCTCCCACCCGCCCTTTTCGCTGCCTCCATCTACATGACCCTCGGCCGAATCATCAACGCCGTTAATGGAAGGCACCTTTCTATCATCCGACCGTCATGGCTCACCAAGATTTTCGTGGGCGGCGATGTCTTCTCTTTTATGGTCCAGGGCGGAGGTGGTGGGATGATGGCTGGTGGGGATCAAAGCAAAGTCAAGCTCGGCCAGAACATGATTTTGGCCGGTTTGGGGATCCAACTCCTCATGTTTGGGCTCTTCTGGATTACCGCCGTCCTCTTCCACCTTAAGATTCGCAAGAACCCTACAACCGAGAGCTACACCATTGACGCCAAATGGGAGCAGTATCTGGGTATGCTCTACATGGTCAGTGCATTGATAATGATCAGGAGCATCTTCCGTGTTGCGGAATATGTGATGGGCAATGATGGTTATCTTCTGATGAATGAGTGGCCGCTGTACGTGTTCGATGCGACGCTGATGTTTGGTGTGACGGTGTTGTTTTACTGGAGACACCCAGGCGCCCTCACGACTGCGAAGATCAACGACTCAGAGCGTGTTCAACTCGAAAGCATGAGCTCGAAGGCATGAGCTCGAAACCTTGATCGGGTTATAGCACGGAGAATCGGGGTTGTTTTTCATTTGTCATCGACTGTAGTTTTATTTGTTGGGGCGTTATTAGAGGATTTTATATATTCGATTTAAATAGCGATAGGACTTTTGAATAGCGATAGCACCCATTCGATATAGTTACCAAACAAGACATACATGCTGCCAATAGTTTTCCAGATTTCCGTATGAGAGACTGCTTCGTAATCTTGGTATGAGTTATAACTTCACTCGATAATTGGTTGTTCGTCATATGTGAATTATTATATTTTTGATTCGTGAGAAATTAATATATATTTATAGTGTACTAAATCTTCATTTCCCAACTCCTACCAAAATACCACATCACCCCAAGGAATTCTTGGCATTTATTTTTGAAACTCCTGATTGAAACTCCTGTTTAATTCCAAAATCCTATTCCGCGGGCGTAGAAGACTCGGCAAGAGCTGCACTCGGCCAAGCCAACCAATTCTCCCAATATGTCCCCAAGTACCCCGAGATAGACTCGATAATATACCTCCCAGAATCCCCAATCAGCCACGCGTCACGATGCGAGTGCAGCATCACAGCGAAATATGCCAAAATAGCCAGCGCCTCGGGCCTGCGTTGCTTTAACAGATCCAAGTACTCGGTGGAAATTTGAATCGACCAGGCAAACGCCAGACC
This sequence comes from Pseudogymnoascus sp. WSF 3629, assembly GCA_001662585.1. NCBI lineage: Eukaryota > Fungi > Ascomycota > Leotiomycetes > Thelebolales > Thelebolaceae > Pseudogymnoascus > Pseudogymnoascus sp. WSF 3629. Next base: position 69,502 of record KV454684.1, read on the forward strand.
GACTACACGTCTGACGCGCTGGGCGTCAAACCCCCATTGCAGGCTCTCGACGGCCTGCATGTATGTTTCTCTGGTCGCGGGACTAAGATCGGCCGTATCGAGAAGGTGGCGGAGGCTGTCGCACTCGTTACCCTGCGGTTCGCCGCGGGTTGGCAAATCGCTCTCGTCCTCGAGCATGAGCGCTTTAGCTGATAATTCGCGTAGCATCAGCCAGTTGTTGGAAATGACGGACCGGACACCACGGTGGACTTGCATATACTTGACGAACTCTTCGAGGAAGGCGTGGAAGTTGTCGCTGTGATACTTGAACGTGGTGTAGAATACATGGTTGCCTATGAACGAAGAGAAAACGAACATTGGGAGACAGTTGGTTGGTGTAACTTGATGGCATGTTTGATTGAATGATGAGAGGGCGATTGTTTGAAGCTCTGCTGCAACGCTCTCAAGATGCTGTTGTCTGTTTGGCTGTACGGTGGCGAGATGAAGGGCTGACAACGCAAGTAATTCGTACATTAGGAATGGATGGGTCAAAGCCGACGGAATTACCATATCGGTCATGGTCTGGGCATGGCTTTGGCTGGCGCCGACGTATAATGACTTCTCCTGTAACGCGTGGTAGAGGAGCTCCATATGCAGCATGTTAACCATGCCACTGACTCCATGAGGCAAGGCTTCTCCAATAGTTGAACCGGCAATAACTGGAGAAATGGTAGATGGCGTGAATTGGATTTGGCGGTCCGATGACACTGGCGAGCTTCCAAGAGGTGAAAAGGAGCCGTTCACACGTACTGCCATGGCTGAGGTGGCAGCTGGAGAACCAGCAAAACTTGCATGGCTTGCGTGGCTCAAAGCTGGCGAACTGGCCGGCGAAGCAGGTGATAGACTCGGCGGCTTGCGCCCAGTATCAAGATAAACACAGGAACGCTCTGACGTAGTACAATTGACGCATGATGGGCGCCGTTCATCACACTGTAGTAATAATTAGCTAGTTGAACACAAAACCCAGAGCAGTATAATCATGACAAGGTCTTTGGAGAAATATTGACCCAATAATGAAAATCTTTAGGGGATACATTACTTTCATGTGTCTTCTCTTACATTCCTGGCATCCACTCTTCGACTTCTTGTGCACTCTGCGTCGCATTTGGTCGTCTAACCCACAAAATTATCGTGGGAAACTAGAGCCTCGAGGATTCTGGAGTATACTAATAGGAAAATAGCATTTAGAGTAGTCCGGATAGGAATACTAGCTTAAACGGTCGAAGAAGCGACGGAAATAGAACTTGTGTCGTGGTATGACGCGCGGCTAAGGGTCAATATAGTTGATATCTGCGACACCAAATCATGTGACTACGCCGGGCTGGATTCAAATACGAGCTCCACTTTCTCTAAATAAACACTGACACTTGTAAGGGTGAAGTCTGTTACTCTAGGCTAAAACAATTCTTATAAATAGGTATTATGAACCAATTTGTCAAGTAATAAACCATACAAGAAATTCGTTGGTGCTCACAATCGGCCCTATTCCCAGTGGTGTCAACACAGCAAGTTATCCCACTCACTAGTCGCTCCTCGATCCGAACCTGCTAACCTAAACCGACAACAAAGCAGTCTTCGCCCATAATTTCGCTATAGTTTCATCATGCCAGTCCTGCTCTTCTATCAAAAGGACATGTCCCCTCCCCTCCCTCACATAACTCTGCCCAGGCTCCAGTTGCTTTATTAGAGTCTCCCCGTGAGGGAATGTTAGCATGCGATCCTCCGTTCCATGCACCACTAAAATCCTCTCTCGCCCCACCTTGTCCCCGAGCTCCTTGAGCCGCTCTGGGCTCATATCATGCCACCCGGCAGCAATGGCTTGTAATATAAACCCCTTCGGTCCAAACCCGTCTGTGTCAGACCGCTTCTCTAGATCTTGTGCTGCGATGCGTGCAAAGTTGGTTGGGAAGTGGCCGTATGCACCCGACTCCCAGTCTGTGTGGCCGGCGGCGGGGAGACAGCCGGGTGTAGATGAGGAAGGCAGGTGTAGGGTGTCGGGAGCGTCGAGCCAGCTGTCAGGGAACATGTTATAGGCGACGTCGATGATGGTGCGGTCAAGGGACTTAGGCAAGAACATGCTGACTCTATTACGTAGATTTTGCAGGAAAGGGACGGTGCGCTGGAAACGTGCAAGCGTGGAGAAAAGAGAAAGTGAGCATATGCGCTCGGGTATGAGTTGACCCTGAAGAATCGTCAGTGACTGAACGAAAAAATGATGCAGGACATGGAGGATATGGCTGCATACGAGTTCCTGTGCGATCATGCCGCCCATTGACACCCCAATAACGTGTAACTCGCGCTCCTGAGTCCAGCCTAAGTGATCTGCGAGCTCGACAACATCCTTCGCCATTTCAGAAGTTGAGTAGCGCATGACGGGCTTGTCAGAGCGGCCGATGCCGCGGTTGTCAAAAATCAAAAAGGAGTACTGATCTCCCTGCTCGTGGCCAAATCTCAATGTTTGGCGTTGCCATGCTGCCTATTCTTGTGTTAGCCTCTATAATTCATGTGGGGTTCAATGAGCTTGCCTTGTTGGCTCCAAGTCCTGTTATTGCCTAGAAAATAGCTTGTTAGTCTAGCCCCACTGGATTTTCAACACCTAGATCCTCGTCTTGGAATGCCGCTTTGATTCCGTATAGTCCGGGGTCTCCGTGGTAATCACATGTACGACATGCCATTCGGTGTCTCGTGACTTACTATGACCTTCGTCTTTCCCGTTCCGTGTAACTCCCATGAAATGTTCAAAGGACCTCCTCTCCCTTCTGCAACTTTCAACTTTCCCTCCTGTGTTGGCTGAAGTTTCCACGTCACTGATGGGTAGCTAGGTAATGCCGTCACCTCGACAGCGGTCAGCCGTGGGTGCTTGGCCGCGGTATCTGAAGGAGCGTGAGCCCTATGCGACGGTCAGCATGCGACAAGGCGGCAGAGGGCCTAGGAGCCTACATCGTGGAGTTACAAATGTAATCAAAATACAGAAAACGAAACAGATAAGAAGCAGGAGAGTTTGCGGGCTTAATATGGTGTTGGCATTGATACTGTAAATGCAAGGCAGGAACGCGCTTCCACGGAGTGGGGCAGGTACGTACGACTCCTGTGGCGCCCTTAAAATAGAACCCCACACTTTCACAAGCTAATACGCCACAGGCGGATCCTACGATTACTACGAATTACTTCATCGGGAGTCTGGGACTCTTGATAGCTACAGACTATATATTTGGTATGTAATCTGAGCTTCGGTATATAGCTCTTTAGTATATACTGTCGACCAATCACTCAGTTGCTATAAATTTGAAGCTAAAAGCTAGGATACTGTCTTGTACCGGACTATCCGAAGGATGCGATCGCGGCCATCGATCTTTCTCTTACCCCCAGTGCGCATTCAGAGCATCATATCTCGCCTGGTTGATCCCAATAACTGAACCATGCCTTAAGTACGTTGGGAAGTTTGTTCGATCCCCATCCACCCAGGCATTGGCATTCAGATTCGTTGACGTAAAGGGCCTGTACCCATCACTGCCATAATAATCTAACAGTAGGTTCACCTTCCCATTAACTTGGTTATCCAAGTAGGCGTATGGGCCCTCGACTTGAGTGTGAATCCAAGCCGAGGCGCCGCCGGGTCGTGTCCAGGTACCAAATAAGCCGTTGTCCGACCGCTCCATGTAGACGAGTGAGGCGGACTCGTCCTTAAGAAATCGTGCGTAGCTGTTGGCCCCGTATTGTGGCAGTTGTAGGATTGCGAGGTCAATGACGGGAGTTGAGGCGGCGATGAGAGTCTGTGGCGAGGTGAAGGTTTTGAAGTCGCTGGTGTAGGCGTATCGGATTTGGCTAGCACCGGGGGTTCCAGTGTGCTGGGAGTCGGATGCGGAGTACTGCAATTCAGGTTAAGAAGTGAAAGTACAAGGTAACGGGTGTCTTACGAATTTAGATGCCCAGTGAACCAAGTATTGACCTACGAGAGAAGTCAGTATAACCATCGCCTTTGAGAGAGCAACATTTTTGCTTCTCACCTTTGCTCGCATCCCAAATTGCATCAGGAGCCCAGACCATTCCAGCTAGGTCGTTCTCAACCTTTACCAACCTCTCAGAGCCCCAGTTAATTAGATCAGTACTCTCCCAGATATAAATACTGAGAGACCCTTTACGCTGAGATGCGTCCCAGGTGGTCTGCCTTAAAGTTAGGTTCCGGCCAAATAAAACTGATAATAGGGAGCATCTAGAGCTCTTCATTTACCTTTCCAATATCCAAATCAGTTCCAATGATGTACCATTTCTTGCCAGCCTCAGATCCACCACCATTGATGATAGATGGGTCGCGGACTCCGCCTGTACCGGAAGATGGGTCGAGGATTGGCTGGCCGCCATTCAAAGCCTTGAAGGAGAGCGCATTGTTTCCATTGCTTAGATAGAAGTAGACATTTGGTGCGTCTCCGAGGAAAAAGACTCCAAGGTAACCCACAAGACTAGAGTCGGCACGGACAGAGATATCTGTAACATCGGACTGTAATGGTAGTGCCGATACGGTGCTTGATGCCAGAATGGCGTAAAATAGGTTTGAGAGCTTCATGGTGCGTAATACTAGAAAAATCCATGAGGGGACCAGTTGAATATAAGGAGAAAACTATAACACGCACAAATGGAAAGCCACTACTGAGGCGGCAATGACGAATTTCTAGATTAACTTACCTTACTTGGAGGACATGGTAAAGAAATGCCCAAATGAAAAACTCGGCATATCACCGATTCTATTTACCGGATAGTTCCACGTATAGGAAGTCTTTTGGACCTGTCCCTGGCACTATATAAGATGCAGACTTTATATGGTGGAATTATTAGGTTGCCAAGACAAATACCTCGATCTACCACCGTGGTGCGGGGAAGTTGTACGAGGCTAATCGGAGCGGATGATGTGATGTGCGTGGGGTTGAACATTTGGGGTTTGATATGGAGGAATGATAATCCGCTTGTAACGTGTATGCATAAGTTTGTCTTTCCGCCCAAAGGCGTGAAGACGGACTGTCCACAACAGCCAGGATATATAGAAACTATAAGTGAACGAAAATGCCCAATCACCAACGGATGAATTCTGCCCTGGGACACACGGTCGTGGATCTGGCCATGGGTGATATGAGCGTATCTTTGTGCACAAACATCGGCATTATATCGTCGTATTATAGCTATATTACAGCCTTTAAGGAGCTAGTTACTTGGAAGTAAAGTTAAAGAGACAAACCCTATCCTCAAATTGGTCCGTTGCTCCGTTCACCCGTACCATATGAACACCCATCAATGTCGTTCAAACTATCTTTGACACGTGCCACGGTGAATAAAGCAGCTGATATACACTACATATGGCATCATGCCTGTGAAAGCGACGATTAATCAATCAGTTAGAGCTATTATGAAATGCATGTGAGAAATGGCAGGGGCGAGATCGAGGTTGGAGCTAGAAGTCGGCAGGGGTCTAAATGAACCTTTGTTGGACGATTCCGACAGCACCAATCAGAGAAATAAGTTTGATCTGAGTGATAGTGATCAACTCGGTTGCCCTTTGGTTTCGTCGTCTGTAGCACCAGAGATGTTGGTAAATGCATATGCGCGGATTCAGACAACTTTCAATTGCAATAATACGCGAAGTACATTAATACCCCCCCGAAAACGAAGCAACTCAGGTATCTCTCATCAACCTAACTCCTCGGGGCCTAGGAGCCTCCAATGGTATCATTTCAAAATAGACCAGTACTATCCTCCCTACCCCATAATTGGCATACTGAAACTTTCAGCAGCATTTCCGCTCAGTACTCGCGGGCAACTGCTTCGTTGATAGCCTTGCGTCGTTCTTCTTTGGCAGTTTTGTGGTGAGACTCGCTCCCTGGGATGGCAAGTGACTTGTAGTCTGCGTCTTCCTCATCGAGGAAGCGTTGGAGTTGCGCTGACGTCTCCCGAATTTTGGGTGGCATGGATCGCTGCGCTGTCTGTTTTATATTCTTGGTTGGCTTGGAAGACGATATAACCCTATAGCCGCCCTCGTTAGTTGCTGCACCTTACCCAAGGCTCAATAGAGCGGACAAATATGAGAAGCAAGTGGGGGGGTGAAATATAGCAGCAATTGAGACATACCTTCGGGTTGGTTCTGAACATGTCTTTAAGCTTGCTGCCATTGCTACTACTTCAAATAGGTTTTAGGTTTATGGAAGAGAACAGTTGTACTTGCTGGGCCGTCAAATTCGAAAAAAAAAGAGCTCTGGAAATGGGGCTTGTAACTATTGATATAGGCGTCCATTCCAGTGTCAGTTACCGGGGTGAGTAGAAATTCTTCCACTACAGTCGACGTGTTCGAAATGCCAGCAACGACCGTAGGTACTGCAAACTTTGCAGTCTGGCCGCCAAAGCGGCCGGATATCAAAACACAGCAACATATCCACCAAGGTATGAGAGATTAAGGACTCCACGCGGTTCCTGATGAATATTCCGGGAGCGTCTCATAGGCCATTTCAAGACCACCACAGCCGTTGTGCTCGCAAAACAGCAGCTGACTGGCCCTAAAGATATCAGATTCCACACAGCATCTCTATTGTGCGATTCGAGTCTTTGATATCATCACCGTTATCGAGTTTGACGAAGACACACAACCACAACAGGACGCAGCGATCACCGCGAACGCCGTGGGATACGGCGGGCTTCCGGACGACCAGCACGACGGACTGGATCGATCGTCGTCGCTATACCCGTGCTCGAGGGAAACTGAAAACTGGACGAGTCCAATACGAAAACAAGCGCAGTAATTGGATCTCATGCCCTCTGTGAACCCGGCTCCATTCCACAGCTTACGCCCTCCCACGATGTGTTTGTTCAATTGCAGAATCGGCAAAAGTAACTGGACGTTGGAAGAGCTTGCATCGAGAACAACGTCTCCGCAACGAGTCAGGCGTGTAACCCACGGAGCCCTGTGCGACACACTGCTGCTATTTTGGAGAAGCAAGCAGCACCGAATGTAATGATGCTGCGCTTGAGTATGTACATATGGTTTTAAAGCATTGGCGTACGACAGACAAAAAAGCAAACATTACTCCAGCCGCGGAGCCCGGACACGATGCCGGTGGCCCACCCCTTAATGTGCTTCCAAGCTCTAGATCTCTCGTAGCCGCGACAGGAGATTTGAGAAATGAGTGGTGACCCTCACGGATGCGCCATGTCATGACCTGCGTGATGTCGCCTGACCTCAGCCCTGGCGGTATTTGAATGCGCGTTTTTCCATTTCAAATAGACGGAGTACGTCTTAAACTTATGCAAATGTTGAGCAATGGCTCGGTCTCAGGAGTCGCACTGCACCTCTAATTCAATTTGCAGAATTAGTCAAAATGCACTACTCACTCGCTCTCGGTCTGACGGCGGCGAGGTTCAATGAGCAGCGGAATAAAAACATATTCGTGTACGATGTAGATCACGCAATATGGTAACACACGTCGCTGTCGAGAGATTACTTTTATAGTCCCACGTTGATGTTGAATTTTGAGAATCTTAACAAATAGCAATTCCGCACCTTCCTGGGATCACTGTGGCTTCGTGTTGGGAGCAATTGGCCGATACGGGGATCCACAGCCAAGTTTGTATGGCAATCCCCGGCTACCGTAAATTATCCCACGGGCGCACGGAACAGGAATCTTCACAGTAAATACAGTATATAGAACAGCTTAATCAAATTGAATTACTACACTATTCTACGGGTCTACGTACAGTATTTGTAGGGCTCAGGGGGAACCCAGAAACCCCCAGGAATCGCCAGCTGAACTGCTCAGAGTTCGGCTGTGATTGTGGCTGCATACTGAGCAGCACCACAATCCAGATGTGGCTTTGGAAGCGGACATCGCTACGGGGAAAACCTTCGGTTACAGGGCCAATAACCCACCGAATCCCCGACCGCTTGTCGGCTTCCCTCCAACACTTCGTTTCCGTTCTTTTTTCCCCGTGCGCAAATCCCAATCTGGCGGTCTGCAGTCATGTGATTCATCAATCGACATCGCCACCGTCAGTGACAGCGGTACGGCACGCACCGGCAGATACACAAATGCATCCCATGTGCATCATAGGGCATATATTTTCCATTTCTCTCACCATCAGCTTCATTTACTTGCAATTATAGCTTGGTCACATAAAGTAGCATGGGCGTTACGTAAACAGGTGCGAGACTCGCTGCAAAAGGCCAAGGAGTCAATTTCCGGGAAAGGAGTCGCGGCCGTAGAATCACCACCATCCATATCTCAATCCAAGGAACCTGCGCTCAAGCACGGCGGCTAATCCTATCGGGAATTCTCGTCTCGACCTTCTAAGTTTACAACCTTCGCCCATCATCGTGGCTTCGAGTTGCGCATGAGTGCTCTGAAGCGTGTTTGTGGACATGCGTTATGTTAATAGGAGCAAGCCCGCTTCGACCGACAGACAGAGGATGCACAGGGATAAGGGATCCAAGGCTTAGAACTCCACAATAATTTATCCTTTAGCCTTCATTTAAAGCCACACTATGGCCGTTATGCAGTTACTGGCAGCTGAGAGGAGTGGATACTATTGTCTTCCTGTCCTTTTTTCTTTGATGATCCCTTCTCCTTCTTATGTATACTGCGTATGCTTTGGTTGATGTAGCGAATCACCTCCATCGCGTTGGAGAATAGCACTTTACGCCCTGCGCCTCCGCGCCAGATGTGACAATGAAGTTCATTATCCTGCTCCTTCTCTTCTTTCGAATCTCCAGCGTCCATGCCACACCGGCCTCGTTTCTCCCAACAGGGTTTAAATCGTGGTTTTGGCCATCTTGTAAGTAAATCGAGGTTTATATGGAGTAACGCTGTTGCAGGCTTACGATCTAACCTTTCTCGAAAGCAATTGTGGTTGGCAACTGGCTCTACCTACATGGCGGCGAAATCCATTATAACGACAATGGTGTCATGACCTTTCGTCCAAGTACGCTTCCTCTCCTCACTCCTTTCGTTAGCTCACCTCTAGACCCTTATAGATTCCCAAACTTTCGCAATTGACCTTTCCAAGTCCTGGTCTACCTCCACTGTCGAAGCAATAGCCTCTAATCACGCCGAAGAATTCAAGCCGTCCCGACGCCCAGAGATCTACCACGATACGATACATAACGTGGTCTACAGCTATGGCGGGGCATACTTCAGCGCAAACTTCAAAGACGACCACGTTGTATACGAAGCGAATGTGACGCCAGAAGTCTGGGGCTTTACGCCTCCTGAAAGCGGCAACGTGAACTGATCGCGACAATTCGCGAAGTCAATCTCAGACTCCTTCCCTCTCACCTCCAGTGTCGAATACGCTCTTACGACAAGTAGCGACAAAAAGCATTATAGTTTTGGCGGCACGATAACTTATAGAGTAGATGCCGACGGTGGCGAAGGAGTACCCGTACAGATGGTGATGGAGGACTTTGTAACCTATGACTACGCAACCCAGACATATAGCAACGTGTCACGAACTACACCACACAGTCTCGCTGGAGAGGCACAATTTATCCCGCAGTATGGCGAAGAGGGCGTGCTACTTTTGTTTGGCGGGAAGAACCCAATGGATAGGGGAGTGGCATCGTTAGATGTTGCAGACCTTGGCTCCATTCAGGTTTATGATATTTATACAGATACCTTTTATACCCAAGCGGCTACGAATGCGCCGACGGGACGATACTCATTCTGCTCTGTAGGAGCTAGTAATGCGAATAATTCTTCATACGAAATGTACGTACATTCTGCCCCTTACGCTCGCCTTCCCCATTTTAACATAGGACAGTTTTATCTACGGAGGCGACGTGGGCTCTTCCAACTCTGCAGCAGTGGCCACCCTCAGCAAAGTTTACATCCTGACTCTCCCAGCATTCCACTGGCTTGAGGTACCCACCTCGGCCAGCACCTGGCGCAACAACCACAAGTGCCAAAAAATTGGCGAGAAGTCCATCTCCCAGCATAATCAGCGGCAGATGCTTTCCGTCGGCGGTGATCAGCACCCCTCAGGCGTCGACTGGTCATCATACGTTGACTCCTGGAATTCCGCCATGAAGATCTTCGATCTTACAACGCTTACGTGGAGCGACAGCTATAATCCAAGCGCGAAAGCGTATACCAGGCCAGATATGATCAATAGATTCTACTCTAGCAACTCAGCATTCCCATCCACTTGGGGAGACGCGGCGTTGAATTCCATTTTCAACAAATCTACCACCGTAACAACGCCTAAGACAACGTCCATCCCCACGCCCACGCCCACACCTGAGAAAGCGACTGGGAGCAAGACAAATGTAGGCGCCATTGCTGGCGGCGTTGTCGGAGGAGTGGTTGCGGTGGCGCTTGTTGGAGTTTTACTGTGGTGGTTCTGCTGGCGGAAACGCAAGGCAATTAATAAGAGTGAGGGACTTGCTGCCACAGATTACCAAGGCAACGAAGGCTATCAAAATGTAAAGGAGGTGGGCGACGGTGGCTCGGAGAGGGAAGAGGTGGAGCTATCAGTCGAGAAGGATATGCCACAGAGGGAATTACCCACGGAGGATACGCACCGGCCAGAATTAGATGCAATTGAGCATCAGCATAAATATAGGATGCCAGAGCCGCAGAAGCTCTCTAATGGGGAAAGGTGATTCCGCCTCGGTAGGCGAAGACTGTATATAAGAGCGTATTGCACATAGGAGTTGGTATATTTTGTACTATACAATCCCGATTATAATAATAATTTTGAATCTTTTCCCAGTCACTTCAATCAAATTATGATGTTGCTATTAAACAATCTGGCAAGCGCAAGCAATTCATCAGATCCGCTATCTCATCCAACTCGCGGATTTATCCACTGTGATTTATACAATTTTTTATCAAATATTTGCAAGAACTGAAGTATATACAGTAACTGAAGTATGTACAGCAGGTAAGCTTTCAGCCTCATCTCACCGCATGCCATTCGTACCGCTCCTCGTGATTTGAGCATCCCCACACTGTCCCCATTCCCTTATCTCCATTGTAAATTTATTCAGCTTAACACAAGCATGGCAAGTGGATTGTCTGGTAATTGCTGCACGTCTTCCCTGCTGGCGTATCGCTACCCTTCTGCAAAAACAGGTCATAATAGCCCGCCGTGGCACCATTGCAGACAAGGAAGTTTAATTCTGGTAGCTTCCCGTCAGTCTGTAGCCCCTTTACAGGAACCGGCGTTTTCTAATTTCGCCCCTCCCTTCATGGACTGAATAAACGAGAAGAACACTCACGACGTCCATATGGGCTTCCATTAGTGGTAATAATAGTATCCCCCTCGAGTCCCCAAGCCGTCGTAGTAGCCGTAGCGTCAAATGTCAGCGGGAGATACGAGGTGCTTGCCTCGCCGATATTCAAATACAGGGACGTATTTGTGCTCTGGATGGTTTCGCCGATAGTGAAGTATTCAGATGTTGCTTCAGGGCCCATGACAGGAGTACCATCGCCTGGTAGAGATTGGAGATAGAGATGATATATCGGGTCTTGTACACCGCGGATTTGGTAGGGTTTCGTTTGCCTCTCGGTGATACTTTTGGAGGCGTCCAGCGGCACAGCGGCGGCCGAGGCGGCGAGCGACGCAACAGCGAGGATAGTGAATGAACGCATCTTGATTAGAATTCTGGCTTATTGGGATTTTACATACACAGCGAGTAAAACACAACATTGAAAGAAATCCATTTCTGACGGGAAATGGCCTGCTTTTGAGGAATGATAAACGTGTCATATGACGACCACTATCAGATATTTATTAATTTTTTGCGGCGTCTGGACTCTCCGCGTTTCGCATTGATGGCGGTAAATGTGCTGCCACAGCTCCCTGACTGACTGGTAGCGCATGGGATAAGGCTAAATAAACTTGGTGAGTAGCTGACTCAGCCATTTTCACAAGCTCGAAATATCCACAGTTGGCCTTGTTATGTAGCCTTGTGAGATCGCCAATTGCTTCCTTGTCGCGTTCGTACTCGCGTTCGCATTCGCATTTTAACATTTCGCGTTCGCATCCTTATTATCACTAGCATGTGCTAGTAAAGGGCTAGATACTAAATAGTGGAGCAGCTAAATGTTAAAGAAGCGTTTATTTCCACATAGGACGCAATTGTGAACACACACTTCCTAGCTCGCTCTGCAACGAAGCTTTCTCCGTCTCTAGACTTGGTCTCAAGTTCTGATATCCTGTTCCCATTCCCATTTCTATCACAACAATTAAAGCTTCAACAAGCTCTGAAAGTGTTTCTCGATATTTTATGAGCATCACATGCGAGACAACCCCACGTTTATGTCTATGCGGGGTTGCAATCAGGGTCGAGTTGCTTGTGGGGTAGCCCGTTCCAGGTGGATTTGCAGTGTATTGTTCTAGCGTCGGCATTTTTGCATCTGGCCCCTGCTTGTCTAGTACAGTGAGCTTATCACCGCCTCGGTAAGCCCCTGAGAGCGTTATTTAAATGGACGACGATCATTGTGATGTGCTGACATGAGATATAAATACTGCCCTCACCGCCATCTTTAGACTTGCTGTATTTTATCTTATAAGTAGGAGATGCCTACACGCAAACTACATACTTGAACTCATCCCAAGACAAACACGGTTGACCATGTCGCCCATTGGCCTCCTTTATGGCGTCGCCTTCCTGTCATCGCTCGTAACTGGGCAGGCACTGCTTGGTCCCGCAGCCTGTGCCACCTTAAAATCTTCTCTACCGAATGTAGAAGTCGTCAATAGTGTACTCCACCCTGATTTTATCAGCAGTCGGGACACATACTGGAATTCTCGCCAAAGCAGTTATACCCCGTCGTGTATCTTCTACCCAACTTCCGCCCGAGACGTCTCCACCGCCCTTAAGGTTATTCGCAAGACGGGCTCTCGGTTTGCCATCAAAGCCGGTGGTCACAACCCGAATGACTTCTTCTCATCCGTTGACCAAGGGGTCTTGATTGACCTCAAAAAGATGAATGGCAAATCATACGACGCTGAGACTACTCTCGCAACTTATGAGCCCGGAAACAAATTTGGCGATCTCTACGAGTTCTACGCACCACTGGGACGCACGGTTGTTGGCGCTCGTTTGGCTGGCGTTGGCACTGGGCTGGCACTATCGGGTGGCTTGTCCTTCATCTCGCCTCAGTATGGAATGGCCTGCGATTCATTCCGCTCCCTTGAGATTGTCCTGCCAAGCGGAGAAATTGTCACTGCCTCCCCAAAGTCTAACCCAGACCTCTTCTTTGCTTCGCGTGGAGGAGGGGGTAACGCTTATGGCGTCGTCACCAAGTACACAGTTCAATCGCGCCCAGCCGGCCAGTTCTACGCTGGAAATATTTTCTACCTCTTCGAACAAACTCTGGATGTCCTCGATGCTATCAACAACTTCGCCGCTTACAACACAGACCCCAAGGCATCCATAATCGGAACATACGAAAAGCTTCCCACACCAGATCTTACCCTTAACCTTGATGAATTCATTATCATCTTTCTGGTCTACGATGGTCCGGACGCGGGAACTGCTTTCCAGAACTTTACCAACATCCCTTCGTTCCTCAACACCATGTCAATCAAAACCTACCCAGAGGTAACCAACATGCCGGCTCCTATGTCGGCGGAGCTCTCCCGAGGTGCCAACACATTCCGGGTCGCGGTTCAACGTATTGATGGCACTGCCATTCATGATGTGTACGCCAACTGGAATGCCTGGGCCGAGAGCCACAAGGGGGACTATTCTCTCACATCCCTCGACTTCCAGCCTGTTGCGAAGTCACTCACTGATGCGTCGAACGCTTACGAGGGTGGAAATGCCATGCAAATGCCGGAAGGGCCGTGGATGTGGATCAACTATCTTATCACGCTCCCGCCTCTAACCACGGCTGCCAATTACAAGCGAATTCAAGCCAGCTTCAAGGCAATGGTGGAGGCAATTCCTAATGCCGAGGGGCTACCGCTGTTCATTAACGACGCGAGCTTTGACCAGAATCCACTTGAGACATATGGGGGGTACGAAACCTTGAAGCTCGCAAAGGCCAAGTACGATCCCCATGGATTCTTTTCCCGCAAGACCGGCGGTTGGAAATTCACCTAACCTTAAGACGGGTATATACCATACTATCTATATGTTGTACAGTTGCAGTCTATATATAGCATATTTTTCAAACAACGCCTACTTTATATTCAAATTTAATAAAATGGTTACTGCAAAGGTTTCTCCGTGTGTTGATATCAATTTTGTGACCTGTCTATTCAACGCACTTCAACTAATACAATCTCAGGTAAGACCTTCCTTGCGCGCTCTGGCAATGACTCCAGGTACGCCTGCCATGTTGATTTGCAGCCGTCACATAGTTTAACACCCCCGAATTCATGTGACGTCTCAGCACCGTAGGAATCACGATAGCGGCAGTCCTTGCAACTACCATCCCCACCGCTCTCTAGGAAACCAGCCAGTCCAGGAAACATCAGCTTATCGCTCTGGGCAAGGAGGTCCTTATAGCGCTGCGTGTCGTTGACACCCCTCTTATTACCATCAACGCGATTCCAAAGCTTAGCATTCGTACGTGCTTGGCTAATGACTTCGTCGGTCTCCCGCCTGCCAATTGTCAGGCTCTCCTCGACAAAGCGGTACCGCCGCATCATCAAGTGGGTGGGCCCGGATGTGAGGCGTATAAAGTTGATGGCAATCTGACGCCCAGGATGTTGGGCCCAGGCCGTATCCAAAGCCCAGAGAATTTCACGAGACTGCTGGTAGGCTTTAACACGGAGATGTTCGGGCATGTAGGCGTAAGTGTTGTGCGTCTCCCCCTCGGAGCGATGCTTGAAAAATGCCACGGCATCGTAGAGCGTGATGTAGATCTCGCTCAGAATTTCGAACTGCTCGTCGGTAAACCAAACGTCATCGTGGTCATTGGACACCAACGCGCATGCCATGGTGTACCTTACCAGTGCGTCGCAGTCACGCATGCGAAACCTATGCCATTGCAAACGTTAAAACTACTCCGCCTACTCGAAGGAACTGTACGTCGGATATGCTGTCTTTTACTTACCATTGCCTTGGGGACTGCGCGAGAGCGTTCACATAACGCCGGAATAGCTCACCATCGCGTCTGTCGCTGGATTTGTCGGCTGTGAGCAGGAGAAAAGAACGATACTCGCGAGCCATGTCTGTGTGTCCCGGCGTGCCCTCGAAAAGGGTAGCAAGAGTGGAACCCACGTCATAACCCATGATGTTATCACTAGCAGACACGTCCACGAGCTTCCCCCTGAACTCGGCGATAGTACATATCGTTATGGTTCGCATGAAGGCAATATATCGCCCCCAATTGGTGTACTGTGGCGCAGAGCATCGAGTATACTCCCATGCAGTGTTTAAGACTTCGGCCTTCACCTCCGCCGGGAGATCGACGCCTTGTAGATCGTTCGCGATGTCGACTGGATAGTACCACGAGTCTTTCCCGGGAGTAGTGATCTGTGTTTTGACATCGATATCCACTGATGCAAGAGTTTTCTCCGTAACTTTACCATTGCTGCTAGAACCTGCATTGAAGCCCAATTTAGATTGCATTTGCCCCATTGTTGCGTATTGAGATGTTGAGAGATATTCTGGAGAATTCGATATCAACAAGTAATCAATACTGAGTTTTATAAGTATGGTACGGAGCACGAAAAAAATACGGCATACGATGAGAGAGAAGGAGAGATGAGGTGGGAATTGTTAGGTGGGTTCTTCTATGATATATTTGGGGATTTGGGAAATTGAGAGTTATGTCTTGTTTGTCTCGATGATATGGCATAAGACGGCCATCTGACTGGCGGTGATCATCGGATGCAAGGAAATTAGTCCATGGCCGACATTGTTCGAGAAACGCATTGCTGCCAGTTCTAGTGCCCGACCCCCTATTCTAACATTGCATTGCTGCATACTGGTATGACCGAAAATACAACCACTGTAGAGACCAAGTCCATTGTGCCACGGATTGAAAAACGAGAATATATAATTCAGCCCACCTAGCAGCAATATTTATTAATCAGCATATTACATGGATTTTCTAGAACATGTCTTATTATTGTGCATCCACAGGAATGGAACCTTACAAGCAGTAAGGGCGTTTGATATGTTGTGTTATTAGTTCGCAGGAAAGGAATGACATTATTTCTTCAATTTTATGCACATCACATTACCACCCTGCAGTATGAGAACCGATGTTATCAAATGTATAGGTCGCACACAAATGAAATATACCTATATAAAATATCAGATACGTTTGTTTCGACCGAATATTATTTGCAACTGCACATCGATATGTGGTACTTCGTTTTTCCATCGATCGCCGTTGTTTCTGGCGCTGAGACAGTGAGGCCTGCAAGGGCACGCCTCGACAGACCAGTTACAGGGGTCCGCACGTAAGGGGGGATTAGACACCAGCAATTTATTTACAACGAGTTCCAACCAACGATTCAACCCTTACGGTGTTTTCTGGCTAACTTTGATCGAAATGAAGGATGTTGGATTCCACAAGGTAGCATTAAATATCCACTGTACAGCAGATCCCCTCAGACATGTCGTATCACACCAACAGCATAGATAGACTCCTAGGATTGATGGAACTATATAACATAATCGCGAATCTTGGAGGAAGTTCTCTACAGTATATGCTCTTGAATATAGTTACACAAAAGCAGTAACACAAATCGAGAAGAGTTCATGGTTGCGTTGATAGGCCAATTAGAGCGCTATCTCAATTTTAGGCTAAATGTATCGCAACGGCCTTGGTGATCTTCAACATTTTATCATATAGAGCCTAGCAACATACTGGGGGGAAGCTGTGCCCCAGGAAGGTCTCCGAACTTTTAGCCTAAATAATACTCGGAACACCCACGAAAGCGAATAGCCTCACGGGGACACAATTTTCCTCCTACTACGACGCGAAAGCAGTCGTATTTATTCGGTAGCTTCTAGCCCCAACTTTTGATAAATATGCACCATAGATTATTCAGATGGAAGCTATCCTAGTTAATATCTGATGGCTTACCCCGCACTGGGGAAGAACATAAGCTCATACGAGTGCCGTTATTGTTTGACCCAGACTGATTCTGTCCGCCACAATTGAAAACTCAAATCGGAGTTCATAATGAAGCTCTCATTTGGCTTACCTCTGGCCCTACTGGCTGGTGCCACAGCTGGTGCCACAGCTTCGCCATTGGCAAGCCTGGGAAACTCTACATTCTACAATCCAGTCTTACCAGGATGGCATTCTGACCCCTCGTGCATCCAAGTCAAGGGTACATTCTTCTGCGCGATCTCAACATTCATTTCCTTTCCAGGAATCCCTATCTATGCCTCGAAAGATTTAATAAACTGGAAGCTCGTAAGCCATGTATGGAACCGGGAAAGCCAGCTCCCGGGCGTCAGCGCAAGTACTGTTGGTCAGCAAGACGGCATGTATGCCCCAACTATACGCTATCGCAATGGAGAATTCTATGTGATCTGCGAGTATCTCGGTTTACCAGACGGAATTATCGGCGTCGTATTCAAAACAAGGGATCCGTTTAATGAGAAATCCTGGAGCGACCCAGTAACATTCAAGCCCACAAATATCGATCCAGATCTATTCTGGGACGATGACGGCAAGGTGTATTCTGCCACGCATGGCATTCTACTCCAGGAGCTCAACCTTGAGACTGGTGAACTCAGCCAACCTCCGATCAACATATGGAATGGCACCGGAGGCGTCTGGCCCGAAGGCCCGCATATTCACAAGAAAGATGGCTGGTATTACTTATTGATTGCCGAAGGAGGGACTGAACGGGATCACTCCATCACAATCGCAAGATCTCGCAAAATAACCGGCCCTTATGAATCGAATCCCAGCAACCCGATTCTGACGAACCGTGGTACGGACGAATACTTCCAGACTGTTGGACATGGTGATCTGTTTCAGGATACCAACGGGAAGTGGTGGGGAATGTGTCTGGCAACCCGTACAGGGCCAGAGCTTGAGGTGTACCCCATGGGCCGTGAAGCTGTGCTCTTCTCGGCAAGATGGGATAAGGGCGAGTGGCCAGTACTAGACCCAGTGCGAGGCGAAATGAGTGGATGGCCGTTGCCGCCAACTAGCCGTGACGTCCTAGGAGATGGCCCATTCAACGCCGATCCAGACGTGTACGACTTCCCTCTGGGAAAAGCCATACCACGAAACCTAGTATATTGGCGCGTGCCACGAGCCAATGCAATTTCGGTGACAGCTAAGGGTCTGCAGATTGTGCCTAGCCGGAACAACTTGACAGGAACGCCAGGGTCCCTGGTAACACCTGAACTCACTGGCCAGAAGGGGTTGGCATTTATCGGCCGCCGTCAGACCGACACTCTGTTCACCTTCAATACTGATGTATCATTTAGCCCTCAGGTGGTCGGACAGGAGGCAGGTGTCACAGTCTTCCTTACGCAATTCAACCATATTGACATCGGAATTGTGCTTCTGGCTCCAGACGTATCAACTTCCAAGGGCAATGCAAAGCCCCAGCTATCACTCCGCTTCCGCACCATTGGCTCTATCGAATCTCCCGAACCAAACATTGTCCCCGTGCCAGCAAGCTGGGGCTCCGAGCAAATTCGACTGGAGATCCAGACTGCTAATGCCACCCACTATAACGTCGCTGCTATGCCAGCTGCAAACCCGAATGCCAGGATCATACTCGGGACGGCATCTGCACGCCTTGTAAGTGGTGGAAGTGGGAGCTTTGTAGGGAGTCTCGTCGGTGCCTATGCCACCTGTAATGGAGCAGGAACTGGGTTGGATTGTCCGGCTGGTGGGAACGCGTACTTCAAGCGCTGGAGGTATACCGGTGCCGCACAGTACATCTCGGCGACCGAGATTGTTCCAGAGCTATGAGCTTGGAGCTATCGGAGGAATAAGAAGACTGGCAATGCTGATAATGCCCAGCTCACTAATCGCAAGTAAATGAAACCTACTGGCATGCAAATTGTATGTGTCTAAGGGGAAATTGTGACCGTGGAACACCTTTTTCTTACCGTAAGGGATGAGAAGGGGATAAATCGTATTCAAATGCACTGCCAGCTAGCCATTCCGCAGATGCCACACAGTGCGTGATCACCTAAATGTACTGTACATATCCAGCATCTAATAATCCTCATCATATCAATATAAAATTCTAATTCAGTCAGCATAATTCTCAAATTCCATGGAAGATACTTACTCCTCAGGTAGAAATCCTGGTATTTTTGCCCCACCCTTGATAAATTTCAAGTCCTTTCCTGTCTGCGCATCGACAATCCTGACGTTTGGACATTCCCACCCTGGATTTTCCTCCATCACGTCCTCAAATTCCGACACAAGCAAATCAATAAACCGATCCGGATCATCCCCTTCATATACTAAGCCCTTCTCTGCATATATGTCCAGCTCCCTCAGACTCTGCATACCATACAGAGTGGGCATATGATAGGACCCATAATAAGCACAATCTTTCGTATCCGTAATCACATGCTGGATCTTGTGGAGTAAACCTTGGGGCATATGAGGGAGGAGGCTATCCGTGAACCTCACCACATCTTGAGAGAGACAGAGATATATGGGTCGTGCGTTAGGGTGGGTCGCGAAATGGGGTCCGTAGATGGCGAGGGCTTCATACCGGGATTCGCGGTTCACGTGGAGGAGAGGTGGTGGAGGAGTGTCGGTGTACCAGGCAATGTGGTCGTCGGGAAACGCATTTCTTCTGGCTTTTTTTGGGTACATCTTACGGTTCGAGGAATTGAGAGGAGCAAAGACCAGACTTTGAGACGGATCTCGACGGGGAGGGCGGGGAAGAGGTCAAAAGTGGATAGTGTTGACATCACTTTGATCGACGCGTCGCGAAAGGCGACGTAGATAGAGTGGTCTCTTGTCGCCAGAGCGCTGGGTTGCGAGGATATGGAAAGTGTAGAGGATGAGTTTATCTTGCGAAGTGATAGAATAGATGCAGATCAATGTGAATGAAGTGGTAGTTTCTCGACGTTGTAGGTATAAAAATAGTATTAGTTGGTGGGAGAGCACCCCACCACCTGGCCGTCTTAGACCTGTGTCGACGGCTGTTAACTGGGGGTAAGCCTAAGGGCGCTATCCCCGATACTCTCCACCTGGACCCTGATCTGATGCCCTGGTGCCTATTTCATCGGCGTGAAGAGGGTCGCCTGCTTTTCGTGTACGCTCACCGGTTTATTCACCCGGTGGCTTTGACACCGTGTCAAAAGATGACAAGGCCCTTTTGAAACTGAATCGACTTCAAAGATAATAATAGAAAACATAAGCAAAAAAATTATTCTGAGCCATGAGCTCAGAGAGGAAATACTCTCTGACGGGGAGTCGAACCCCGGTCTCCCGCGCTTTGTCACATGACAAGCGGAAATCATGACCGTTAGACCATCAAAGATTGTTGACGGGAAACCCCTAACCGGTTACAAGAACTGGTGCTGCTTTTCGTCAGTTTTTCCGGAGCTAGTAACCGAAAAGTTGATGCCTGGCTTCGGGGTCCGGTTTTATCATTCTCCGATTCCTGAGCCTAGTTTCTCGCTGGCACAAAAGACTGTTTTTAGAATTATGCACAACACGGCTTCTTGCTTTCCGTCCACTGTGGGTGGTTATCAGCCCGTCTAACACGGTTTCCTGCTACCCGTCCTCTGTGTCGCCACAGCCCCTGCGCTCGGAAATGATGGATTTTTGAGCGCGCTTACAGAGCACAAACGATTGGGCAGCTGAGGCTGACCTCTGCACTTCTCCACTTATGGCGGCCTAAAAGCCCATAAAAAAAGCGAAACGGTTGGTCGATACTCAAATCTGCCTGGGGCCTGTCGAAAGGTCGCATTCTTTGTCTGGGATCACGACAACAGCTTCATGGAAACGGGCGATGGTTGGCTGGTTACAGAAATCTGCCTGGGGCCTCTCGAATGGCTGCATCCTGTGTCCTCGATCACGACAGCAGCTTCCTGGAAACGCGAAACGGTTGGTTGAGTTCTGAAATCTGCCTCGGGCCTTCCAAAAGGCTGCATCCTGTATATTCGATCACGACGGCGGCCAACAGCAACCTAAGACGCGCGAGAACAGTTGACTGGTTCCATAAATACTGTCGTGCCATCCACTGACTCAGTATGGTCTCCCCCTAAGTTCCCCAAACAACTTCATAAGGTTTACCGCGATTATACAACAATCTACATTGCCCTTCTAAATCCTGAACAGGTAGCTAAGATTCTACACTCCTGACAAAATTCGTTGGACTATAGGTGGCCTGGCGATCCGCCCAGTGCCCTTACTCCACGGTGGGAGTTATAGATTGGATCAATAATACTATACGTGTGTTCGAGGGCATACCGGACCACGCTAGCGTTGCCAAGGAATCACTGGAAGGGCTTCAAAGTGTGTGCTATAGTGCTAAAGGATCGAGATGGGCTTATGGAAGCGAAGTTTTTTAACGCTCAATGTTGTCATATATTGTAGAGAAATTATAAAACACTGTTATAGGTATACTCGTCATTGTCATCTTTGCTTCAGGTAATTTCGAGCCTTGTGACAATTTTCGTCCTGCTCCATGGTGACCTTATGATAGCCTTATGATAGCCTGAATGCCCGCTGGTGAAGGACGATATTCCGAAGACGGCACTTCGTCATCGGCGACGGCATCTTCAATCTCCTTAACAACGACGTTCTAGGGCTTGAGCTGACGCAGAGCTTTATTTATCCATGTCCCACTGCGTGGAGGCGTTTGAAGCGCGGAAGAGTGAACGCTACAGCCTGACCAACCGCGGTCAGATGCAAACAATTAGAGTGGTTTCCAAGCTCGGCTTCATGGAAACGGAGTTCTGACAAAATCGTTGGGCTGTCTTGATATCAACATGCCATGGGCGGGTGAGGATGGGCCAGGGCGGGATCGAGGAGGCGAGGGTGGGGTCCATGGACGTTGGTGCAAAGACAGTACTGCACTCCTTAGTGGCGGTCCTGAACCCCGTATCCGTTTCTTGTTTCGCAGCACTGCAAAGACAGTCCATTCTTTAGTGGCGGTGTATTTATAGATGTACTCTGCGTAGCTGCCACTAGGGCGCTGGAACAGCCTATAAATTAATCCGATCCAATCCAATCTGCAGTGGTGGCGTCCTGAGCCCCGTATTCTAGTACCATGGTACTAATATATATGTCCACCTGCACGTCGCCATTACATTCTAGTCTCATTTTAACCATGTTATTCTACGGAATAGTTGCCTGATAACATATGTCGATGGTGGGCTATTTACCTTTATTACTCTCACTTGCCTTTACTAAACTAGTCAAGCATGGCTTCTATGAAGTTTTCCAACTCTTTCTTTCTTGCGGCTAGAGCTGAAATTGAATCGCTAGATCTTCACCATGAGATTGTTGATGGATTAGTGGGCGTGCTCCGTTTGGAGCAAGAACACATTGATCATCAGAGCTTCTCAGATGGCGAAATCTACCTTAAGATTGTGGAAGCCGAAACCTTCGGGTTGGAAAAGAACATTCAAATTTAGCGAGCACGCCTATCGACTCGCAAACAGACTAGCCTTAAGAGCCTTCTAGACCACAAAGAAATATCAGACGCCTTTAACGAGCTTCGTGTTTTCCCAGGCTTGTGGAAAGGACTTGAGTTAGGGAATATTTCGGATCTTATCGCTCTTCACTGTGACGAGGCAAGTAGGGCTCATTACCTTCTGCTACTAGAAGCTAACTTAAGTGAAGGAAATAATCCACTATCTCCGACATATCAAGTCTGTCTGGGATAAAATAACTCAAGGGAAAGATGCCCTCAAAAGAGCCGTATGCCCTGAGACTGTTCAGTTTCTGCAGCTACGTGCCCCTCCAGCCAGCACGGCTGATCGGAAATCTATCATCCACGCTATACGGTATGGTACGATATTCCAAAGCGTGCTGGAAAATGACAAGCGAGCAATCACAAGGTGTGGAGTTTTCACTCTGTGCCCGGAGGGAAGCACGGGAGCCGTGCCTTCCAATGTCCACAACCACCACACGAAGGGTCACACTTTCCTAATTAGGAAATAGACAGCTGTAGCTGCCCTCTGAGCTCAGCTTATTACACGTATATATAGTAGACACGGTAGCTAGATCAATAAAACATGCTTTCACGGATCACTACTTAAGGCCCTACCATTCTACGTTATAGATCGCTACCAACGCTGAAGTTCAACACAAGGACGTTGCTGAACCTTACTGTCATTATACCAACGATCAAAACACTACATGAAAACCAAAAGCTCATTGAAATAGGGGTGAAGATCTTGAAAGATACTATTTTGGGCACCAAGTTCCGAACCACCGTCCGCCATGCACTTCGAGACAAATGGACGCCACCTAGAGACATGAGAATAGAGACTAACGAGGGCCAGTTCCTCTCATTGCCAAAACTCAGACGATCAGTCCAGTGGAAGCTCACTTATCAGCAAATTTGGCTCTTTATTCTGCGAGATTTCCCTGAACTTAGTGGTGAAGCTCCAAAACTAGACTCAAGAAAGGAGGGAGTACCAGAAAGTTGCTGCACATCCAAACGATCTCGATCAAGTCCTTGAGCTTCTCGGGGCGAAGGTTGACGAAATCATGGGCGATTGGGATGAGGGTTGCCGCGCTAACAGAACGCACATCATCGTCGGCATCGCCAAGACCTTTCATAACAGCCCGGATGACTCCGTCGATGAGATCCCCATCTTTGAGGAGTAGATCGTTACGGACTGCGACAAGGTAGCGGAGTCCGATCATGCCCCCATGGCAGACAGCCCAAGCAGGGCGTTCCAGTCCGAGCTCATCCTGCATTGCCATCTGGAGGAGGATGCGGAAGACAGCGTAAACGCTTGGCGACGGGAGATGGGAGAGAAGCGCACCAAGAGTCTGGCCGATCGACTCCCGAATGGACGCCACAACATTGTCCGACACGTAGTCTCCGAACCTGTCGAGCGTGAGCACGCAGCAAAGTCTGCACGCCAAATCATCGAGCCATTGCCTGTTCAGGCGATCGTTTTCGGCGCGCGACTTGCCACGAGCTCGACCAGCACCGTGTCCGTGGACGCGGATAATTTCACGGAGACCAAGGGATGCTCCATGTCGCACCTCCCAGCAGGAGTCGAATAGGTTGACAATGAGCAACTCGCAGAGTCTTTCAAAACGCCATTCTGCGCCTGCGGACTCCTCGTCCTCCTGGATCTCGGACTTGACTGGGATGATCGGACCCTTGAATTCCGAGACGACCTTGGTATCTTCTTCCACCTCAGAAGGCCTGTCGAGGGAGAAGTAATCCTTGACTTTGCCATTGGATTCCTCCTCACCGGTGGATTCGTCAGGCATAGGGGCATCCTCAGTGGACACACTCGGCTTTTTTCCTGACAGATCCACAAGGCGGTTCTTGCTGCCTGCTTGAAGGGCCTCACGCTTGCGCTTTTGCTTCAGCACATTAAGTTGACGTGCACTAAGGCCGCTATCGCCGTTGGCATTTGAAGTCGTCTCCGAGCACTTGGAGTCATCATGTGACCCTGAATTTCCGTTTGCCTGGTCGTTTGGTGGTGGTGAGGTGGTAGTGGGGACGGGAATGATATCAATGTCCATACAGAGATCTTCCTCGTGGAGTTTACCTCTTAGACCCAGCAGAGTCGGCAGAGTCTTTTTCTTGTAGGCCAGGCGATCTGAAGGATCCAGACGGGCCAGGGCAAACTCGTACTCTCTACCCATTTCTCGAGCGAGCTCCTTGCCATATTTCAGCACTTGAGAAATGTCAAGGCTCTCGAGGGCCAAGCGGAATCCATCGACATTCGCGAGGCTGTTCTCGCTCTTATCCTCGGTTTTGACGAGAGATGAGGACTCGTCCTCGATGGCCATGGGTTCCTCCTTGGCCTCATCCTCATTAGGGTCATACTTCTCGGCATTTTCAACGATGCCGCCTAGAGCTTTGGCAGCGGCGACTCGGGTCTCCCATGTCCTGTGGTGCAGGTACGGGACGACTCTTGACAGTAAGCTGAAGAGATCATCGGGGTGAGCCTTCTGAACATCTGCGAGCTGCTGGGCTGCGGTGTTTCTGATCAAGGGCGTGCTTCCTGTTTCCAGTAGCCTACATGGTGTTAGTATTCAGAGAGGACAATGTGAGGTTGTACCATAAGGCAACATCCTCTTTAGGTGTCCATGGAGGTCGCTTTATTTTAGATAACGACGGTGCGGCACAATATTAGAATATAGCAGAGTATTATTATGTGTTACAGATGTTGATAAAGCCTCTAACTAGATACAGAGCTCAACGTGTCAACTAAAATCTGTTTCCCATTTTTATACCATAACCGTCCGAATTCCCATAGTCTTTCCAATTATAGTCAATCTTTTGGTAGACTAGGCGCGAAGGAAGATCCTCCAGAATAGAACCCGTAGACCTTGGATATGCAATGACCATAAGACTACTCAGCCAGGAACTATGCTGTTACGGGTTGCACGGGTAGTTATGCGAGGTGCCGTAAGAATCCCGGCCCTTAGCAAGGTTGGCCTTCGCCTCCTCCGCACCGCAGACGGGGATTCGGATGAGGCCAGGCTTCCGAATGTCCATCTTATTTGCCTTGTACTCCCTGGCGATGTCCCTAGTGTTTGTCATCAATTGTGATGGGTCCATGATGTTTTTCTGCTGGTTCGCGAAGAACGTGTTAAGGGCGCTATGGAAATAAAAAAAAAGGTTAGTCCATTTCCAAGTAAAAAGAGGTTGGTGGATTCTGTTAATACACACCCCATGATAAGGTCGGATATCGTGACGCCAGCCCACTGTGCGGTTTCACCTGCCGGGACCTCGTCTTTGATGGTATTGATACCAGGTAGGATGTTAAGAGTCCATTGATATGAGCCAGTACACGTGCCTTGGTCGCCGGAGGTATTAGGCAAACATACTTCCTGACGTACATCACGGACGCCGGCGAGGATGTATGAGCGCTGGTTGATGCACCTCCAACCAATGTTGTACGTGTCAGGACTCACAGTGCCAAAGTACTTGCGCGCGTCAATCTCACAACCCGGTCCAAAGTCGACGACTACGGGAGCAGGGCCATTAGCAGTCCAGGCCGCTGGAATCGCCGCCGCGTAAAAAGCTCGCTCGAGGTTACCCTGCATTGCCCACGATTCAGTGTGGTTGCTAGCGACGGTATCCGCATCGGCTTTGCCATCGATCATCATGCCGCCGGAGAAGAGGCTGCCCAGTATGTCCAAGCTTGTGTCATTTCCGTTGAAGATCGTTACGATGAGCATGTCGATTTGAGATTTCCAGTTATCGATCAGCATGCCATAGATGGTACTAAAGGAGACCTTCTCAGGAGTCTTCGCGGCCTCCAAAAGTTTATCTTTGCCTATGGATTCGGCGGTATCCATTAGGCCGGTGATCTTATCCTGGATCGTTGAGGGATCGCTAGAGATTTTTTTGAAGGCTCGCTGCATCATATCTGTCCTGGTTAGCCTCTCCCTTACAGTCGATGATTGAATGCACGCAGCATCACTTACCAATGGAGAGGAAACTTGAGATCCCTAAGCTAAGGGGAACAGGAATCAGACCCAGTAAGAGGCCGAAAAGCTCCGCCAAGTCTAATGCCTCTGGGGCGAAGGTCTTCATGAAAGCGGCTTGGTTCGCTGTAACCGCCACTCCTGAGACACTTAGGGCAGTGTTGTAGTTTTTCAGCATCTACCGAAATACACGAGTTAGCAATCAACACAGTAATTTCGGAGAGCCAAGTCTAGAATAATCTCTAGGATATCAAAATAACCCAATATATTGCTTACCGCATGGGTACCTGCTATTGAGTTCCAAATTAGAAATGCGCAAGCCCCTGTAGGATTGGCTTTGTTGAACACCACTGGCGTCTTGCAAGTACCAGTATGGCAGTTGGTTTCATCGGCTAGGTTATTGCATTGCTACGTACAATCACGTTAGTCACTAAATACCTTTGATCTGATGCCTAGGCTCTACTTACTGATCCCTCGGCCTCACCAAAGATCCCAGCCATTGTTCTAGTAAACGAGATGGTGCCGGGGACGCCTCTATAGCACTTCTTCCAGATATTGACCGAGTCAATCCAGGCATGATCGCAGTCGAGCGCCGTCCATCGTTCTCCTGGCGAGTAATCCAAGCTTCCTAGAGATGTAGCCTCGTTCGTCAAGCAAGTTTTGTCTACCCAGGTGCCGGTGCGTTTCTCCCTGGCCGCCGTGCAGTCAATCTGGTTAAAAGGAACGCCGACCTTGATCTGATTCTTGGTTGTTGTCCAGTTTTCTCTGAAGATTCCTGCCGAAGAGCCGCTGCCCACAGGGAGGCCGCCCCCAGAGCTGCCGTCCCTAGGAATGCCGACCACACCGCCGTAAGGCGTATCGTGAAATTGTACAAGATCCACAGCCCCTAATGATTTCAGTTTCTGCGTTGCCGCATTACTCTTAAGGTGGAATGCTTACAGTCAATCGTCCCACCTATACTGTATCTCTAGTAGAGCAGCGTGCGGCTTTCCTTAAGAGCATTATCCATGTACGACACCCAGAGATCTCCATCAACCATAATCTTAGAGTTGCTGGCTGTGTCGGTCCACGTGCGGCCACCAATCTCATCGATCTCGGCGTTTGCGAGATAGCCACTCGTCCCCGTGCACCTCCCTTTACGGGCGTACGAGGTTTTCCTGTCGCCCGTATATAGACAGTTGGGGCCTGTGCAGGACGGGTCAACCATCTGGAAACTTCTGCCGTAGCTGCTTATGCCTACTAAAACCTTGTTAGACGGCACACCGGCCTTGGTAATCATAGTCAAGGCACTAAGTGTCTCGGTCCGGTTGATATGACTCCGTAGGCAGTTTCCAGATGGGCAACTAGGGTTAGCCCACTGATTGCCGGCGTCCCACTGACCATGGAGATCGTAGGTCATGAAGACAACGTAGTCGAGAAGTTCTGACATGGCCTTGATTGGGAACTGCTTTAGGTACCAGTACGAGGAGGGAGCTGCAATAGAAAGCGTCTTGCCTTTAGGCAACTTAGACCTGATAGTGGCAAGGAGGCGTAAATAGTTTACGGCTTCCGAGAGGTCCCCCTTAGGAATATCAGGTAGGTCGGGCGCCTGGTAGTTAGATTAGTACCGAGCCTCGTGGAAGCACGGAATACGATTCCAACTCACAGAGGGATACTCCCAGTCAATGTCAAGCCCATCAAGGCCGTTATCGACGACATACATAACAAGATTTGTAGCAAGCTTCTCTCGATTAGCGGCAGTGCTCACGGCGTTCCTAAAGATGGGGTAGTTGGGGGCCTTAGCGGAGAAGACCCAACCGCCAAAGGATATAATACGCTTCGCTGTCTGGATCTTCTTGAACTGCTGAAACTGGAACTCGGCGTATATGTCTTGTTGGTAGATCTCGAACTCTGGGGTGATCATACCAAAGGCGAAGTGGATGTGGGTGAACGAAGGATCAACCTGGGTGGCGTCCATGTTTAAGCAATCTCTCCCTAGGTTGAACCCCTCGAAATAACCCAACTTGATGAACTGCGCGGGAGGAGCGCTGCTGACAATAGTCATGCCGCAATTGGATATGCAACTGAAGGTGTCTTTCTTAGCAGTACCTGGTGGACCTGTGTTAGTATCAATGCAGAAATCGACCGTGGTACCGCATTGTCCCCACTACGTCGTTTCTGTTAGCTTTACACAAGAATCTTACAAGTAAACGCTATAAGAAAAGAGAAAAGGACGGGTAGAGGAATAGAGGAAGGGGTTCAAGGGCTAGATTCCTTGAAGGAGAGGGATGGAACATTGCCCAGACAAACTCACAATGTTGCAACATGCATTAAGAGGACACGGGTTGAGCTTAGCCCAGTCCCTCGATGTCGAACCACTAGGTTTTGTTGTACCAGGTTTTTGGGGTCCACAGATAGCGTTAGAGATTGGCTCGGGGAAGCGTGGTGTGCCCTCGCTGAGGCAGATCCAGTTGTAGGCCCAGAAGCCGTAGTCACATCCGTTAAAGCCTGTCAAGTTGTAGTGTTAGTCGGTGGTGTTACTATGAAGAAAGTATTGGCAGGGAAAGGACTGGTACTGAGGAGAAAAGAGAGATAAAACGCACCCCAAGTGTCCTTGTTAAGATCCTTGAGCTCTTGTACCGTCAAGCCATTAGCCACAGCAATCTTAGAACAGAAATCGGTCTCTTGGATCTGGTAAGCGGCGCATGATCCGTCCGCGTTCATCTTGCGTCGGAGGTCGGGCAGCGAGCCCGAGGTGCAGCAGCGGAACTGGCCTGGCAACAGCGTGCATCGGTTGGGGTCTGGGTTATACTTGTTAAACAGTGCAGTCGTCATCCCACCGCCGCACTTGGCGATGAGCATGTCACATATATCACCCTCGTCGACCTTGACAGTACGACAGTAGGTGTCCTGCCGCTGGCCCCTGATCAATGTCCCATTGCTAGGGGTTGGTGCGATCTTTGGCTTGATGACGGAAATAGATGTAGAGTTAAGCTGACGTGTCTCCGCGTACGGAGATGTATCGACACACGTCCCGTTTGACCACTGGCTGACAGCACTGTGAACCGTCGAAAATGATTCACTGGAAGCCGCGATCAGGCCAAAGATGTCATTCCCACTGCGACCCTCGCATAGTTGGACCAGGGCGGCCTTAGAGTTGGCAATACCAGTGCTGTACAGATTGTTTAGAAAGGAGTCGAAGAGATCCACTGCGGTGCTAGAACCCAGTATATTGGCCCTGACGTAGACGCCAACGGTAGTGCCAGACACTGTTCCAAACAACGTGACCCGGTTTGAAGTCTTGCGGCTGTTTAATAAATAGCTCTGTAGGTGCTCCACGCTCTGGACCACAAGCTTGCCGCCGATGTCATCCTTTGATGCAGCGGGCGTCCAGGCTAGCTGAGGGTTGACTTGCTTAGTCTCAACCTCGCCTTCGGCCAAGGCCAAGGTTATATTTGAGCCAACTTTGTTGTCGAAGTCGTTGATAAACACGTTGCAGACCCTGATATGCTGTTTTTCGGTTACAGGTATGTTGACTGAGAAGTCTAAAACCATAGGTTTCTGACAAGCCTGAAGCTGGGAGAATTCGCCAATTACAGTCCAATTAGACGGGTTAGGACCGGCCTCTAGGCACGTTACCGGACACAGGTTTCTCAGTGGTGCCACAGCGTCGACGGCGCTGAAAATTAGGCCCGCCAGTCCCAACAAGGGGAGAAGCGCATGTCGGTGTAGGCCCATAGCGGGAGCAAACAGCTTCGGCATTCGTTATGGTCAATAATGAGGGCTCTACGAGCATAAGGGGGAAACGCGAAAAGGTGCAAGTAGAGTTTCCGGAAACAATTTCAAAGTCTCCTACCATCATTATATAAAATTCTGCTCGGTTTTTGCGGCCTGTCTAGCGTTGGGTAAAAAACTACCATGACGGTTAAAGCGGGTGTGGTTATGAGAAGAGGGAGACATGGGAGACATGGAAGCACGTATTTCGGCGTCTCTGCCGACCGCCAAGCCTCCTACGTGAAAATTGTGCCCTCTCTTGGAAGATGCCTTAGGAAAAACTTCGTGGTAGATTAAATCCAACTCGGTCGACTGTTCAATTTGACTTCAGGTGGACCGCGCCAAGATGTTAGAGATGCAACATGGCGGCGATACATAGCGGGCTGCGTTGATTGTAGGATCACTTGTGTCAGGAACTAAGGCGGTTCCGATGACACCGGACGTGTTGTCCCGCATAGTTCCCCACTATTCTCGGAGCACATGGTTCTGGTGGTATTGATAGAACAAAACCCCAAACCCCTATGTATCGTCGATAGTGTTTTCAGTGTCAAATGTCGTTAGCGTTGTTGGTTTGTTAGTGCATGCAAGGGTCCCACGGGTCCCAGGGCCCCATGGGGTACTAAGCTTACTCTATCAGGCTTCCGGCCCAAGCCAAAAGATTGCCAATAATGTGCCCTATGCGAATCAAGACCTTGGCATCATCTGGTAACAGCCATCCCCCTAATAACTTTCACCACTTCAAAAATCTTCGCCAGTTTTTATCGACCTCAAAACAACACTCTGTGACCACTGTTTATGTCGTTACAATATCTATCTTGTTATTAGACACGCCAGAACAAAAACAACAATGAAGTTTCTCTTCGCCTGTGCGTTCCTTCATCCCCTCTGGTTGGCGGGGATGGCAAACGGCCGGATACTCCCTGCTGATCTTCAAATCGACCTTATCTTCCCGCTCAACGAGACGTATGCGCCGACACAACTATTCCCCATCGTCTTCGGTCTGAACAACATCGATGCCGTCTGGCCTCTAGAAATGACCCTCAACGTAAGGATCCGAAGCCTCACGATGTCGCCGGACTTGAATGGACCCTCCTGGGCGGATCAGCAATCCAGCCTGGGCTACTCCGATCTCCACCAGGTGTCATTTAAACAGGCGGCGCCACCGAAGCAGTTCTTCCACTTTCCAGCGATCAACATGACCAACGGGACGACAGACTCATACATTATCATGTGGGATGCTGACCTCCCACCACGTCATTGCTTCGCCAATCAGTCAACTCCGACAGACGGAGGCTTCGATGGATTTATTCCGTGGTCGGACCAGCCTGATAGATATCACTCTCGTTACGTCCAATTCAGCACGGCGCCTGGGGCTCAGCTTCCTAACATCGAGGCCACAGTAAACTCGTGCCCAGAGCGTAACGGGAACAACTCGGCGGCCATTCGCATTACCGATGTGAAGACGATTCGTTATAAACAAGAGGGTTGTCCAGTGATCGGGCCAGCTATCAAGCCGGATACTTGCGTGTTTAAGTCGGCTGCTAAGGAGCTCGCCGCAAACGTCTCCACGGAATTGCTTCACAAAATGGGGTGCGATAAGGGCGACTGGCGGACAATCACTGCGCCTTGTCCGAGGGAAAAAAGCATGGCGTTGCCACAGAGCGCGGGCTTTGGTCCGGGATGGCTATTACTACCTCTGGCTTTTGCCATATCGAATAGTTTTTGAGCTGAATATACTGTACCAATTGTGCCAATAATAGACGTTAGGCTCTAATATTGTGAATGTTTCCGCGTAGATCAAATACGTCTGGCTATAATTTGCGTCGGACAATGCTCAACGATCGAGTGGCGCATGAACGCTGCAACCAGCTAAATTTTGACATGCAGGGTACATGCAGACACCACGGTCCAAGACCGGGCAAGGGCTTATCCGACCAACTGAGACCGGGGTGTATGCGATGCTGTGATGGCTAGGTCTAAGTGCAATTACCAACGTGCATTTCATTGCACTTTATTTTGTTGGTTTACTTATTGATTGCTTGGTTCGGGGGAGAGAGGAGAATGGATACGAGAATACAGTACAGCGCCATAAGTTTCCGTACAAGGCCTGTGCACCAATTTCAGTAACTGTGCGTCCTGTGTGTCTTTGTCTGTATAGTCAGTCCTATTACCCATACAAGAAGACACTCAGCTACTGCAATTGGTGCATAGGAGCGGGTACAGCCGTGCAGGGGTACCCGAAAGATCTTAGCCGAAGGAATGACGCCAAGATCTAAGATTTAAGATCCAACTTTCTATTGGTTGAGGACCCTGTACTACTTATTTTAGAGATTAGCCTAATATATGGAGCCTGTCAAAACTAGTGTATCATGGCACTAGTGAGAGTCGGGAACTCTTCCGCGACTTAGACTTCCTTCGGCTTCGCCGCAGACCTCCATGGCACCATTAGACAAGGGAACGAATCCAACTGCCTAACCTATCATGGAGATTAAGTTGTTGGTTCGTTAAATTGTTAAGTCATTCTTAGCCTAGCTATCTGAATCGCTTCGTTTACAGTAGAGTAGACCCAGCAAGCAACAAGCAAATAAACACACCCCTAGTTGAACCGGTGACCAATGCTAAATTTCCGTAAATGTTGGCTTTGGCTTGGCTTCGGCCAATATACCGGATCGGCCGTTTGTAGTATCGATAATTGATAATGGATTGATGCGCCAAGAGAGAGGTCACAGTGGCACAGGCACCCGAAGGCTAAGTGATATGATAATTCCAGCAGTAGGCAGGGCCCATAATGCCAAGAATTATTATCTTTTAAGAAAGAAAACTTTCCCATGTAAAGAGACTCATGCTGACTATCTAAAATCAGCACCTTTCTTTCTTTCTCTCCCTCTCTCGCTCTCTCCACGGTCTTTACCAGCTTGTTTCGTCGCAACGATGCTTCGTCTTTCCATTCTCGCCACTATTGGCCTCCTCGCCGCTCAAGGCGCTGCTGTTAGCATAAAACGCTATGACAACCCAATAGCATTCTACGACCACGACCCTAACACGCCCACTGACTGTTCTTCGTGGTGGAACTCGGACGATGGCCTTAGCTGCGACACGGCGCTCCTCATTGCCGGCATCACTATCAGCCAGTTGACTTCAATAGTAAGCTTAAACTGAGACCTTCTGGGCCCTTAAAACTTGTGCTGACACCTGCAACAGAACCCGTCGATCAAGTCTTGCGGTGACTGGAAGGGAGACTACTCCTACTGTATCCAGTCTGCCTCTGGCTTCCCGACCAAAACCCCGGCACCTGGCACCACAACCACACCGACCACCACTGTTCCGCCAACCACTACCACCAGCCTCCCAGGAAACGGCATAACAACCCAAACCCCCTTTCAACAGGGTATGACAACCTCCTGTAACCGCTTTCGCAAGGTTGCCCTGGACGACCAATGCGCTTCCATCGTCGCCGAAGCCGGCATCTCTCTCGCAGATTTCTACAGCTGGAACCCAGCTGTGGGATCCAAATGCACGACGCTATGGGCTGATAACTATGTATGCACAGGCATCATAGGGTCCACGCCCACCGTGCCTGTGGATAACGGCGTTGCAACGCCAGCACCTACACAGCCAGGCATGACAAACCACTGCAACAAGTTCTACCTTGTTAAAGCCAACGACCAGTGCGGCTCGGTCGCATCTAGCCAGAGAATCAGCCTGGCCGAGCTCTACGACTAGAACCCCTCTATCGGACGCACCTGCTCGTCGCTGTGGGCCGATACGTACATATGCGTTGGTCTCCTCGGGTGCAAAGTCTCAACCACCGTGTCGGGACGCACCTGTGGTCGTATCGGCTTTCCTGTCGCCGCCACTGGGTCTGGAGAAATCTCGACGCACAACAGCGGCCCTTTCGTCGCGTCTGTTGAGAACTGTTCGGGTAACTGCTTGGGCACACCTGGTTGCACAGGCTTTCATTTCACGGCGGGGAGCTACTGTAGTCTCCAATATGGGCCCGTCTCTTTCACGCCCAATGGCAATCCGGGGTCCTCCGCGTATTATGAGGCCGCGTGTGCTACCTGTCCCCCTACGGTCCCGGTCGCCAATACATGCTCCCTTAAGTCCCCAGAGCCAGCGGGTAAACAGTGCGGCCGCGTGGGCATCCCAGTCTTCAAGGATGGGATGGGAAACCTCCCAGCCTACACCGAAAATAGCGCGTATGTCTCCTCTGTAGGAGCCTGCGCTGCACAGTGTCTCAACACCCCCGCCTGCACCAGTTTCTACTATACCCAGTCTAGCCGCTGCGCGTTGTTTTGGGGAGACATTTCCTTCGCTCCCAACGGCAACTCCGGGTCGCAACCATTTTACGAGGCGGAGTGCTTTTCTTGCCCCTCAACTGCGAGCTGTACCGCCATGTCGCCCCCACCTACGAACAAGCATTGCGGGCGTGTTGGTTTGCCCGTCTCTTCGTCCGGGTCAGGAACGCTTATCAGCTACCCAGCAGGTACACCCTATGTGAGTAGTGTTGGCGTTTGCGCGGCGTTGTGTGAGAAACTGCAAGAATGTACAGGATTTTTCTTCGTGGCGGGGAGCAAGTGCAGTTTGCAGTATGGACCGGTGGCGTTTACTCCAAATGGGAATCCGGGGTCGATGGCGTTTTATGATGAGGCGTGTTTTGCGACTTGCTAAATAAGGGGGTCTAAGGTGCGATAACTTTTTATTCTTAGGAGATAGTAGGGTGTATTGTATATAATAGCTAGTTTGGTTCTGCCAGTTTCGCCACAACCTCTATTTGCAAGCTCAACACTGTTTCCCTCTCCTTTCCTAGATCTGGCCTAAGAATTTTGTCGTCCTGCATAGGCGCCGTTGTGGCTAATGGAATTGGTTTTTGTCGTTTTAATGGACGACGATCCAAACTGTAAGAGGTGGTTCGGCTTCGTTTTCCTACTTTTCGCAAGACACACAAACTTCGATTATCGTTGTATAATTCATTATATCGTCCCTGAATCTTTTTCCATGACATGCCATTAGCCTGCCACTCCCGAATTTGCCATTTTCGAGTGTCGGTATATGGGTTCATCGTGTTCCTAGTTGGAGTGTATTGAACAGGGACAGAAGAGAGTATGGAGGATATTCATGTACTCACGGGTTACATTTTCGGTATAGCTCACTATTTACCCCTCATGGCCAGAGCTTCCTATTGAAGCTTAGAGCTCAAAACGCTTTGCCAAGTAGCGGCACGACCAACGACAGACGAGCCAGTCCTTCACAACTGAAGGATCGTTAGCCAAGTATATGGAGTGAAAAGAAAATAGACCATACTACGTTGACTTAACATTTGGGACAAATGCCACCATGAACGGTACTCGCCCTATAGTTATTATCCTTATAACCTTTACACTCGCTTGTTCCCTAGAATGGACAACCCCTGATGTCGTACTTGATAATTATATGTTTAGGACTTGCAGCAGTGTTCGGCGGGTATGTATCCGGGTAGTATCCGTGAAGCTCACGGGTAGGGTATATACCCGGCGAAGATCTGACGGGTAGGGTAGGGTATAT